>JAECUM010027317.1:0-32969 GCA_016617855.1 Megalonaias nervosa | reverse complement strand
ATGGCGGCCAGTATAAATGGTGGAGGAAGAACCTGGCAAAACCCCGGAAAGAACCACGAGAAGATACTGGCAAGCTTTCTCATGTACCCACATTGGCCGAACCCGAGACTCGAACCCACGCAGACAGAGGTGAGATGGTAGTGATTCGTAACAGCGAGTGCTTTAGAGCGCTTTAGCAGCAGAGAGGGTGAACAGACCAAAATTTCAGACTTAAATAAAGCTTCCTACGGAGGGTGAAAAATTACAAGCCTCAACAACACTAAATCAGGGATGGTAAATAGACCAAAATTTCAGACCGAAATAAAGCTTCTTACGACGGGTGAAAAAATACAAGCGTCACTGAGACCTCTAATCGGGTTATTTTTTTCTGTGTGTCGAATATATTTACCTGGAGAGCCCCCCCCCCGGGTGTAAAGAAAAAGGTAACGGTTAGATGGCGTAATTAAATCATTATTATATCAATAATAACGCTAACCATGGAATCTCGTACAACTAAACTAGCTCGACAGCGACTAGAGGCAATTAAAAAATATCTTCCAGTTCGTGATTCTGTCAAACAAATATTACAACAGTGTCAGGAGTCCCAGGTGGAATTTACAGAAGGTGCAGAACAGTTATTTAAACCAATTGTCGAACCAACAAAGAAAATTTTTACAGCAGCTGAGGCAGCACAGAAAGCTCTTGAGACATTACCTAGCCGTCTTCAAGCAGCTCAACCTCCACCCCGGCAACCTCCTCAACCACAACCTGAAGTTCAGCCTCCGCCAAGGGTTAAAACTAACATTATGGATAAATTTACCCCGGAAGGTATTGCCGCTATCAATGACCCAGACCAATTAATTAATATTACCATTTTTGGATATCGTGATAGAGATAGGTATGTAAAACCCGAATATGTTAAAAACTCTGAAAGATTCCGATTGGATCAAGGATATACATCGCATCGCTGCTAATATTCCACAGATCAGATCTGAGGAAGATGTCAATCAGTTTAACATTTTTTAACCAGGCAGTAGGTGAGTATATTCAGCAAGTAAAACAAGAAAAGAGACAAAAAGAAGAAATGAAGCAGAAACCTAAAATAGCAAGCGCAGAAAGTAAATCAACCTTAAGAACAGAAAAGAAAATGCAGACAAAACCTCAAGGGGGGGGGGGAGGGGAGAAGGAGCAACTGGAAGTGGTATTGCTACTCAAGAAAGTGGTCTTATTACTACATGTCCCAGCAACGTCATTGCCGATGTTGATAGACTAGAAGTTTTAATCGATGGAAGACAAGCCGGCAATAATTCCCCAGAAATCGCCAGTGAAGCAACTGTTATTTGATTATTCACAGGCGATATCATTGACATTAATGTTTATCGGTCCCTCATTGATGAAATTACTGATGATTATTACCGCGGTGATTGAGGCTATGCAATTAGATCAGTGACAAGAAAATAAGATGATCATACATAATGCTCAACGTGAACTGATCATGGTCAGGGTGATAAATTCGCTATTACCTACGTAAAAACGATCTACGGAGATGGACTCGGTGATGTTGTTCAGGGTCTATTTAGAAGGATAGCCCCAAAAGCAATACCGATTGCAAAGCAACTGGGAATGAAAGTTATTGACATTGTTCGTGATAAAGTTATTGGTGTTGTTGGTGATGTTGCTAGTAAAGCATTCTCAGCAATCAAAGAGAGACTAGCACTATTAATACGCAGATCGCCAGCGGTCCGACCTCAGCCAGTAAAATTGCCCAGCACCGAAGTTATGCCTTCAAATGTTAGTAAAATAATAAATCAAGCTGCAAATCAAAAACTAGCAGAGTTGGCTGGTTTACCCCTGTCAGAAAAAGAAAAAAAAAAATATAACTGCTTGTCTGATAGCTGCAAGTGGTCTTGTGTTAGACGATGACAAATATAATAAAATGTTCAAACGTGTATCTGATCCAGCATTTGACATGGATGCGCCAGTCCTCAAGGATGGATCTGTGCGCGATTACCAATATTATTCTTATGACGCACGTGTACTTAACGTACGAGGAAGAATCGAGTTGCAAGTTCAGGATACAAGTAGGTATTTTCTGCCCGCCGAGGCGTTCATTGAGATTGAACGTAGCTCTTGAAAGCAGGTAACACAGATTATAGAACTGGTGATCGAGTTGGTTTTGTTAATAATGGCGTTATGGCTGTATTTAACAGTGCCACATATGTCATTGACTGAAGCCCCATTGAATCATGCCTGGAAAACGGCGACGTTGCTACGACGATACTTAGTCTTGCAAGATACAGCGATGATTACTCGAGATCAGCTGGTCCATCATTGATGTTTGCCAAAGATACTACTGATCATCCAGAAAACAACAACGTGACACTGAATGTTGCTGGAACTGAAGTTGCATCAATGAATGAAAATTTCAATTTGGGATTCGTAGCACGCAGATCAATGTTAAATATCAATAAAGAATTTTAATGTGTGATTCCACTGTTACATGTATTTGGATTTTGTAGAAATGTTAGAAAGGTTATTTTCGGAGCTAAGCATACAGTTGTACTTGTTAGAAAAGCCACCGACAATGAAGCAATATGGCGTACTGCTGCCGTTGATGCAGGTAAGGTAGTACTAACAAAACTTTCGTTGTGGATGTCAGTAATGGCTCCATTGGTCGCTGAAGAACAACAGTTACTTTCCTTTATGGATCAAGGTGGTAAATCAACGTTGTCATGGTTGACGATGACAACAGACAGTATTCAAAGCGATATTAATGGTTTATTCACATGACAGACAGCATCACAGTAAGGTTTCCTGCACCACGACATATATTTGTTGCTTTCCAAAATGATGAACGAGTAGATTCGCAGGAGCGAAATCCAATGGTTTTTGACACACTTGGAGTTAGTGAAGTATCTTTGAGGATAAATGGACGTCAAGAACCTTCTGAAGAATTGTTGCTGAATTTTGAGAATAATCATGTTGCACGTGTTTATCATAGGTTGATGACATATATGGGGCATGATCAGAATTCTGATTTTGGTTTGCAGATATCTCAGCGGGACTTCACAACATTGTATCCAATCTATTATTTCTCACTGGAACATTTGGGTTTGTTTAGACAAACTGTCGTTGATATACATTTTCGAGCTCGTGTTGCAAGAGGAATTATTCCTAATTACAGAGCAATCGCTGTTATACTCTCAGACAAAACAATGTTACTTGAAGGTGATGGTGCACGAATGAGAGTTATTGATGCCCCAGTGGAAAACATGTAATTAAATCGCTCATGATATTACAATGTCATATCATCATGTTAATGTCAGTCTGACTCCTGGTCAGATTAAAAAGCTACAATCAGTTTTAAAAAGGAACTGTGGAATAAAAATATTACTGAAATCAGAACAGATCGCAGGTGGTCCAAATAAACTATCACTGACAGAACGTCAACTCACGCACTTCAATGAAGCCAAACGATCAAAGACCGGCGTTAGATTTAACCTTTCTGCCATTAAAGACATCGCCAAGCTGGGTGGTATATTTCCACTTCTTGCAGCTATACCAGTGTTGATAGCCGCTGCAGCCCCACCTGTTGCAAAAGCAGCTGCACTTGGTGCTGCTGGAACTGCTGCTGGGATGGCATTAAAGAAAGCAACAGGTCACGGAATAAAGACTTCCAAAACAAAATCAACAGAAAAAGGCCTAAGACTGCCAGGAATCCCTCATTCATGGTACGGTCGAGGTCTAAGATTTCCCGGGACACTTCGCTGATGCTTCCTATGTCCAATTTTGATTTACTTGATGCTACTAAAAATTAAACATCAAAAACTTCAGCGGTGTTTTTATGCTTGATCAAATACCAAAACAACCAAATATCCAGGAAACTGGTATCGTTAATCTCGATGGAAGTTCTTGTCCAGGTACTCATTGGGTTGCATACGCGATTGATCCACGTGGAGTTGTTTATTTTTTATTCGTATGGACTGGCACCACCGGATGAATTTTTAAAATATGTCGGCGGACTTCAAAAACTTCAATCTGGTATTCAACATTACCAACACAGACAATAACTGATTCACCAATATGTGACCCTGAAGTTCTCGCTGTACTCGGCGCTGTGTCAAGGTCCCTAATACCAACTCATAAAATCGTGCACGAATATACCACGTCGTCCAACGTTTTAAACAGGTCTTAGTGTAATGTACAATGGAGATATTTACGGAAGATCTGCACGAGACAAACACCAAGGTGACTTATCCAAATATGCAACACTTGACGAGGTCAGGAATGAGTTCTTCAATTTTTTAAGTCTCGCAAATGTGGACCTAAATGAAGTCGTTGTTTTTCAGGATAAACAAGGACGATTAAAGACAAGCAATATCCCGTTGATAGATAGTATTCTGCGGATTCCAGGCGCGACTGAAGATAACTTGGTGGTGTTTTTAGCTAAAGACGGTAAAATTAAAAACTCGGAGGAATCAATTCTAACACTCATGGGAGAGATTACTGGACGCATCAGAAGAATTGGATATATTATGTACGGCGATCTAAACATGAGCAAAAATATAATTATCAATGTGAGAGAACCAAAATCAGACGATGATGTGGTAACAAAAAGATACGTAGACAGCAACAACAACACGATCAGAACACAGCACGAGCAGAACTGAGATCAATGATCGTTTACTGTCCGCCGGTGATACAATGACTGGTTTTCTCAATATGGCTAATACTAAAATTACTGGTCTTTGGGAACCAGTTTCAAACGATGACGCTGCAAGGAACAAATATGTCGACAATAGCAACATCCCGATGATGAGCTCGTTAATGACAATCAATGATGGACTGGCCACTTTTAGATCTGAACATACTACTCACTCATGTAGCCTCGTTTACAAATTTTCGTAGAAACACAAATAAAACCAATCATGAATTTTTTGGAAATCCACCTGTTATTGATATTAAACTCTCTGACATCAAGAAGATTAGCAATGGTGTAGTATATACAGTAGCGTCTGGGTCAGCATTATGGACACCACTCAATAAATGCATCAAACATCGCACTGATGTTACCGGCATGTACAGGTTCTCAGTAATCGGCGCTACAACATTTACAATATCCACCACAATTTCACGGCGTTATCCACTAACTAGATCTTCTGGATCTATGTTAGTGATATTGGAGCAAAACGAAGAGGAAACATTCGTGGTGGAACCCGAAGAAAAAACCCTCGATGTGTATTACTATTGGCGCATTGAATTCGTCACCAAACTACCACCTACTTAGAGTGTTAGTAATTTACCTAATGAACCAATCGATTGACGTTCAACGTGATGTTGCAGCGCAACATTACAGATACGAGCAAGTATGTTTATGGCAGACCCAACTGAAAAATATCATTGATGCTTATACAGTAAAACAAAAAAAAAAACAAAAAATATACCGAAGACATATCGTTGTTACTGACATAATTGTGTGCTCGGTGTCCGCGATAGTCGCTGGAACAGTAACGTCATCGGAGCATTATTAGCCACATACATAATAACACCAGTAATAGGAATTGGTGTTGTAGTTAGAACCGGTGTTGCTGGTATTCTTAATATCATCGCAGAAAAATATCTACGTGTGCGGCTGATAAATTACACGAGTATATAAAAAATTATCAGTGGCAACACGAGCATACTCCAAATTATCGTCGTTGATATCATCAGGGCTCAATTATGGAATAATATCAGATCAAGAATTCGCAGAAATGATTAAGGTTTATCATGAAGCAACTGGAAATCCAGACACCTCCGTCTCAGACAAGGACAAGTCGCAGAAGTCTTCAACATTTAAAATCAGGACTTAAATAATAATGTCGCAAGAATTACTACAACAGATCGCCGCTAATACAACTCCTCCAAAAACCACGATGATAACAGCAAGCTCAACCAATCCTGAGTTCAACGTTAGCTTTCCAACTGCGATTCTAGGGAAGGAAATAGCACTAACAAAATTACGAGTGTATCACAGCTGGCCAAATATTGGATCAAAGTCATTCGATGAGTTGCAAGCAAATAATTCACTGGTATTTGCGTATAAAAATAAACCTAATGGAACACCAGACTGGAATGTTGTGAGCATACCTACGGGCAGTTATCAGATCGAACGAATTAACGATGAATTCTATTGCAGGATTAAATCTATCACATGAAAAGAATCCGAAATCGGTATCACGGTTCACGAACCAACATTATCAGCCGCGATGGAAATATCAACGCCTGACTACAGCGTCAATATATACCAGTCGTCGATTCGAAGTGTGTTAGGATGGCCAGAAGTACAACCACCAGCACCTACAGCGATACTGCAGCCACAACGCGACGATTACCTTTCAGATAAACAAATATTTTTAAAACTTCCAGAGCATCGAAACAATTTCCATGGTCGTTTATAAGTACACGAATAAACGATGAAATACCTTATTTTATTGCGTCAGGTGGTACAAGGCTTCCTAAGATATCAAGAACTCTGTATATTTATTACAACAATAACAATCCGATCGTCGACAAAAAAACTCATTAAAGATTTTTCCGACGCAATTAAATCTGGACAGCAACGGGTGCTCGTTGATCTGCGAAGTTTATTTTCTAGTATATCACATACTACAACGATGATACGCGTCAACAGAGCATTGAAACGATACAACATCTAAACCAAGTTAGATTAGACTTCGGGTTTGTCAATCGGGTTCTCATCGAAACAGTGATTACTAGCAATGAAAATATTGATAGTAGAGCTCTCCACACAATGACCATTAAACAATTATTTGCAACACATTATAAAGTAACCGAGGCAGATATAAAACTGCCAAGATTTGTATTACCCGGCCCTAATTACGATGAGTTGGTGAAAGCCGTCATCGATGCCATCGATGAATATTTTCTAGCGATATTAGAATCATGGAGAAAAATATCACTGCCGGCAGACATCCTCAAGCACAACAATGATCATCAAGGTGGAGGTCGTCATATTTCACCAGGTGTTGTCGCGATCACATCAACGATCGCAGTGAATCTTGTATGTGATTACGCTATCAAGTAGACCTTGAGAAATCCAGTCAGGCCCAGGAGGGATACATTTTATACACATTCACCCCTCAAGCTCCCCCCCCCCGGGTTTTTGCCTGTGTTAGAACCTGTTCATCTGGTTTATCTACGATTTCATAATCCGCTGTTGTCACGGATGCATTTCAAACTTACTGACCAGAGCAGATACCTGCTTGATTTAAGGGAGAATCTTTGAATATAAATCTGTATGTACGCTCATAGAGCGTCATCGTAGATCTTCACGCTCTTTGATCTTCAAAAACAGGATTTTGTAAAATAAAAAAATTCTGTCAAACAATTATTTATGTGGTATTATGTAATGTACCAACACGCGAGAGTTTTTATATGCAACAAAGAGGTACGCGAAAGTGCCGTTAGAACAATTCTGACACTTCCCCCTTCATCACATGAAGCATAAAAAATTAGTGTTAATATATTTTTTGATGAATACGGCAATGAAAAATTTTTGTTAACACAGGAACAGTTAAATGAACTGCAACGAGAACATATTACTACGGTTGTATGCGATCGAGATCAAATTCTGAATTATGCACCTTCATGCCTTAAACCGTCTAAGTTACATGGGTTGTAACTCGACAAAAAAAATTATAATGAGAAAATAAATATTATAATCAGAATAAAAATTTTCTCTGTTAATACACCGTCTTTTAGATCAGTCTGAAAATTTTATTTTTTTAACCCCCTTTGGAAAACTAACCACGTAACAAAGTCAGGCGGCACAAAATAAGATTGCTACAATTTTAAAACTGAACAAAGAATAAAAAAGAATTCCTAATACGCGAACTGTGTCACAACTTTCATCAGTGACTTTGTCACCTTGTTTACAGTCACTTTCACTTTCAGAATTCGTTACCAGTGACGGTGTCACAACTTTCACTTTCACAATCACCAGTGACTTTGTCACCGTGTTTACAATCACTTTCACTTTCACACATAATCTTTTTCAACTGTCTTACACGCGCATTCACAATCTTTATTGTTTCATATTGGCTAGACAACTCTGATCTAATTTTCTCAATCACGTGTGCGAGTGAAACGAATTGTTCAACTTGTATGTCATCGACGCAAACTAACGACTGTGTCATTGCCTGCTGAAGTAATTTGATAAACCTGGTAATGTATATCTACCTTCGGATCTTCATTCTTGCAACACTTCAAAATCACAAATGACTTTTTCAGTATCAAGTTGATCAGAAAATTGGATACAATCATCATGTAAGTTTTTAATAATCGCATTAATTTTTTCGAAATTCATTATATAAGAAATATATATTTAAAATAAAATAAATTATATATATATATATATATATATATATATATATATATATATATATATATATATATATATATATATATATATATATATATACTATATATATATATATATATAATTTTAAGTCTAAGAACGGCACAACACACAATCTTAACTATTTACAGTATTTAACTATTTACAGTATTTATATAATCTTAATTCTAAGGACGGCACATACATATAAATGAGCATCCCTAATTGCGGGAGTGCTTTGACTTTGACTCACTTGCAGTGCTAAAGTTCTCATTGTCAGAATAATCGTTGTCAGAACAGTGTCAATGCTTCATGAGACTCACTTACAGCACTAAAGTTTTCATTGGCCAATCGTTGTCAGAACAGTGCCGCTGCTTCATGAGAGTGCTGAAGTTATCTCTGTATTTACATAATACATGCATACAATATTTACATATTCACAAACCACCACCAGGGGCTTTCTTTACTTTCAATAGATTTTTGCACACCCTCCCCATAATCAACCCCGGGGAGTGCAAAATAGCACTCACCGTGTGGTGACATGGTGGGAAGGTGTACATTTATCTGTTGAACTTAGTTCAATTGGGCGGATCCCCCAATAGTAATATGGGGTCAGAAACTATATAAGGTGTTTGATACTCGGAAATCCAGAAGTAGCTTACACAGCGGGTGTGGCTCCGTTTTTCTCTCTTTTCTTAACTATTATGCCTGACAAGATTGGGGGAGGCAAGAAACCTGACAAAGTCAGAAAACAAGAATAATGTTGTTTTTTTTATACAACCCCCCCAAATTCATTTATAAGCAAATACTGTTGTAAAATATACTCTCTACCTTTATTTGACAGATTTATCTCCCTTGAATTTGTCAAGGACATTGAATTTTTCTGTCTTGCAATGTTATACTATACCTTTGGTTGTATTTCTCTGAAAATGCTGATCTGTATATTTCCAATAAAAAATAATTCATTTATAAGCGAATACTGTTGCAAAATACAAGCGAGGATGCTCTTTAATCTCTCTACCTTTGCTTGACAGAGTTATCTCACTTGAATTTGTCAAGGACGTTGAAATTCAAAAATATTTTTCTGTCTTCAAAAAACTCAGGGCTTAAAACTTAACACACAACAAATAACAATATTTTCTTGTTCTACTTCAGTATTTTTATCATGAAGTTGAAAGGTATTTTTATCGTGAAATTCAAAAAGTATTTTCTTGTTCTATTTCAGGAGTAGAGGTGTTCTTAAATATTATTTGCTGTTTGTATTTCTTTGAAAATGCTGATCTGGTTATTTTATCTGCGACATGTTGTACCGAAGCTGAAAAAATACAGAAATATTTGGCAGCTGGATATATCGATGGAAATTCTATTTCTTCCCGTGTCTCTGTATTTACAGATATAACCGGTCTTGCAAGTTTACTTTATTTTCCAGTACCCCCTTGTGCAGAATTCTTCCTCTGTGTAATATCCTGCAAATTACTCAAATGATTATCGAATTTCCCGCCGTTAATGTGATCGATCGCAAGATTTTTTCTCTCAGTCCGTGAAAACATTCATAGATAAATTTATGACAGAGATACCTTTTCCCCCAGCAGTAAATCTGAGATAACCAGCATTATCAAATGTATGGACTGGTGTTTTTAGTTTACAATTTCTCATGATACTATCACGAGATGCCTCATAATTTTTAATGATAGGATGTTTTACAAATTCTCCTTGCTCCATTCATATAATAAATGTTATTTGTCTAAATTATTATTTTATTGCTAGAAAAATATATGTGAGATGCTAGCTTAAAAATCTAGCGAGATAATTCTCAGCGTTTTTTATAGGAGATTCATTAATTTTTTTTTCATAATACAATTTCAGAGCTCTATATTTTCTGCCTCCACAGTCTATACACAACTGCGATTTTCCCCGGACTCCTTTGTTACATTTCAAACATGGTTTTGGTCCTTGATTTCCTCGTCGCACACTTTGTAGATGATATCCACATAAATCTGTTACACGGGCCTTATTACAAGGAGTTGTAAATCCCCTCATCAACAAGTTGCAGTTATTGTTTGCTTGAATCATTGTGTATTATATATGAAAGTTTAATTTAAATATATATTTTCCTTAATTATGACAAGGGAAGAATTTACAAAATTATCTGCAATCAAGCCTTCTCAAGCAAGATTCGATCTTGACAGAACATCCCCTGCCTTGCCGGAGGATATCAATATAGTAACTAAGCTTAAGCCATTCAGCTTTTTCATCCAAGCTCTGGTTGATTCGACGAATAAGTCTCTAATCAATCGTATCCGTGAAGCCAAGAAAAAATTTCGCGACGACGGCGCGGCTCATATGTGGTCAGCATTCAGAATCATGCGTGACGTTGATGCTACAATGAATGACCAACGAACAAGAACAATCATTAATTATCTCGACAAAGATACTTTTTAAGAATAAAATTTATTGTGGAGCTAGACGACAAATGGATTACCCGCGACAAACGTGACCCTGTTCGATTACATCATGCTGAAGATATTGTAAAGTTGAGTAAAAATTTCCAATCCAGGAGTGTTAACTGGTATTGACAAACATATTATGAACGAACATATCCTGTGACGGCAATTGTTTATGCGATATATCCGCTGAATGATAAGCCTAGCGTTGATGATTTTAAACCGATGAAACTTTCGAAGCCGAATTGTGTAGCTGAGCGAGTTACAGAAGATATTACAAACGCGATACGTGGAAATGGTTTAACGGATTTACGACGTAAAAAAATAAATGAGTGGGCTGAGCTTGTTAAGGAACATGGCGCTACTATCAACGACGTTGCCGAGCTTGAAAAGAAATTAAAATTTCCGATAAGGGTGCAAACAATAACCGGCGAGATTTTGTACGAATCAAAATATAAATCAAAGGGAGCTTCGATAGAAATCATTGATCATAACGCGCACGCGTGGACGATGGATGTAAAAATATTTCCACGACAGAGAACTGTTAAATTTTTTGACGGTGATATTTTTGATTTTATAAATAAAATTAGTAAAAGCTTTCCTGCATCTGTATGGTTGTTTCAAAGTTCCGAATATGGAAATTATCATCAGTTTGTACGACCTAATGGAGATATTTATCGTGCAGAATTTCTCCACTCGGAAACGAAAAATCTTGCGTCGAAATATACCCATGATGCTGAACAATTACTCACTAATTGTTTTACCATTCCGTCAGTTTCTGCTCACTTTGCTTAGGAGAAAAATTCATGGAAACCGACAACATCGGAATTTCTTGTTGATGTGCAGCTAAGCTGCGTCGAATACGGACGTGGAGGATTGTGGAATACCAAATACGATTGTGGAGATGTTATCTCAGTTGATATGGTTGCATTTTATCCTGGAAGTTTTCATGGAATGGGAGAGTGTCCGGGGTATTTAAGAGATTTGGACATCCAACACACGTAATGACCACAGTTGCGATAAATGGACGTTTACCAGATTTTTATTTAACTGGATTTCACGTATTGAAACGTTTTCCTTCACGGAAGATCTCCATCCAAATGTTTATGTCTGGCTTGGTCGTCATTTTTCAGAAATATGTTGCAGCCCAATAGTGCTATTAAGAGATTTGGACATCCAAAACACGAAATAACCAGAGTTGCGATAAATGGACGTTTACCAGATTTTGATCTAACTGGATTGCACGTATTAAAACGTTTTACTTCACGGAAAATCTCCATCCAAATGTCTGGTTTGGTCGTCATTTTTCAGAAAAATGTTGGAGCCCAACAGTGCTATTTCGATATATGCTTGATGCAGGAATTTTAAAATCGTTAACCGTAAGCGAGGCAACAATATCGTATCGTCCACAGAAACAAGTCTGGTTACCTGTCGTTGAAAGATCTGTTCTTGACGAAATCTTTGAGCGTAATCCCGATGAAATTGAATCCGAAAATAAACTTGCGAAGGATCTCGAAAGAAAAATTATTTGTAAATTTACTCAGGGTGGTTCATGTAATCACAAACGACATTGTTGTCGACTAATTATCGACGATGCCGAACTTGATTTTATAATTACTGATACAACAGAGAAAGGAACATTTATAAGCCGGAATGATGCTTACCTATCGGATGGAACTAAATTAGGTACAATTGTGAGCTATATTTGATGGTGACTCACCACAGTTCACTCATTTAAGGTCTTCGATGTTAGCGTATGTTTCGATAAATTTATTATCGATGATAAACAGATTTCTTGATACCGCGGTTAGAGTTACCACAGATTCATTTTATATTAATAACAAATATACAGATTTGTTAAAGATTGGTACCGATGCAACGTGGGGCGAATGGAGAATAAAGCGGGAAAAGATACTTAGTTATTCTGAAGCAGCCGACGTTGAATCTAAGGATATATGCCACAAGAATAATCAAATATCATTATTATCATCAGCACCATATAATCCCGTAGCTAGACATAAAACTGTTTATCTTAACGGGTGTGGTGGTTCTGGTAAAACAACGCGTACGATTGAATTATTCCTGAACAGTTGTTCAGGGAAATTTGATATGGTTGTGTTAACTCCAATTCATTGGCTCACCAGAGAAATGAGCGAACGTGGAGTTAAATCTCAAACTTATTACAGTTTCTTTAGATGGAAAGGAGAAGCATGGACTCCTGAACGAATTGGTGAAAAATACATTCCTAGGATCATTATTTGGGATGAAATATGCACATGGTGTCTTTAGATGTGTAACAATACTTTTTGATTGGTTATTGACTCAGAATACGGCTGTTATTAAGTGTGGCGATCATGGTCAACAGCCACCTTTTGTTGGATCATCTCCGCATGAATAGCCGAAACGTCTGTAGATTATTATGAGGAAATAACTAATGATTACCGAGCGCTTGATCCAGAATTAAGGGAGTTTAAAAAATTAATCAGACGACAACCAGACAAAATTCAGTGTGAAATAATGTATGAAGTTATTCCAGAAACTCCTATGAATTATTTTTGAAATATGTGGAGCCCTGCTGATTTGAAAGTTGCAAGTAGAAAGATAGTTCGTGATACACTTCAACAACAATTATTTCTGTTATATAAAGAAAAATTTTCAGATCTACCTGTACCATTGTGTTATCGCCCAACAGATACGCGACGACAGAATATTGATGCTGAAATTCCTGGAATTAATGACAAACAAAATCTTGTACTAAATAATAATGTTTTGGTTCCTGTTGATGTTGTTGAGAGCGCGTTAACGATAAATAAATCTCCGTGGATGCTAGGATATGCTATAACGATTCATTCGTCACAAGGATTAATTATTTCCGATACAAATATTTGGATTGTTGATGATCGCATTGAATAGTCAAATTTAGTTTATCTGGCAGTGTCTTGAGTCAGAAGAATATCTCAGCTGCGGAGGGTTATCATAGACTTCACAGTAAATCATAATCAAACTACCGGCAATGGCAATGATGTAGTAAGAAAAACTTAGCTAGTTATCAGCAATGTGACAACAAAAAAAGAAAATATAAGCGCGACTTAGATCTCGATGCTGAATTTATCATGACACTGAAACAGCGACAGAATAATCATTGTGCGAGCTGTAACACAGTAATGTTGTGGCAGTATTCAAATAATAATCCAAGACAGCTTACCGTGGATAGAATTAATGGTAGTCTTGGTCACACACGCGAAAATGTGATGCTGACCAGTCTTGAATGTAATCGACGTCGGGGCGCTGGTGCACTGCTTTCACAAAAGTGAAGGCGGTGGTAATTGTGAATCTTCAGGAATTACTTGTAACTGTTCACGTACAAATCCACGTTGAGTCTAGTCTGTAAATTGCAGGTCTACCTGTGGATCTTACCACGCTGGACGTTTTATGTGTGGTTACACTCCAGACTGGGTCAGTCGCTCTTTTTTTTTGCCACCTTCAAGTTCACCAGGTTTATATAAATGTCTGACAGTCACATTACCTAGTACTTGCTGTTTTGAGAAAGAGTCATGTCGTTGTATTGGTACATGTTTTTTGTGATCGCATTGATGGGTTTCATAGAAATTCCACGAGTAATTTCATTATTTAACGCAGCTATCACACTTGGTAGTCTTGCAACCCATTCACGAGATCTTCTATCTTTTTGAACTTTGTTCAGGGATATTTCCTGCGCATATTGATATCCAAATAACCGCTCAGCAAGTGTTCGATTAAATCGTTCAACGATTGCCTGATCGCGATGAATTGCGATGTGCCCTCGTCTGATTTTAACGTTATGTTGTTTCATCAGAGATGATTCTGCACCAAGAAATTCTTTGCCAGGATCAACCTGTAGCAACTGTGGCCATCGCAAGGGTCCTCGTTGATAAATTCGTTCATACGCAGATGCAACTTCAGCTGATGTTTTAGCTGATAGCTGCTCTGCTTTTTTATATCTACTTGCAACGTCAACGACAGTCAGCGCATATTTGTATGTGCGTGATTGACGTCTACCAGTTTTAATGGTATCATGTGGTAAAAACAAAATGTCTGCCTGATGAACCTCATTGGGAGTGCTGACATGAAAATATGAGTACTGAATTTGTTAAGGTGGCGGTAGATAAATTTGCCATATTGCCTGTCGTGCTAATCAATCTGCAGTAACAGAACGTGCGACACCTGCCTCATCAGCAAGTTTACTAATCGCTGCTCTACCCCTCCAGTATCCTCTTGGGCTATAATAAATCGATTGCATTATTATAATAATAATCGGTTGATTAATTATCTTACCCTAGCACTAGTTTACCTTCATCGCAGATCTTACCTTCCAATTAGCAAGTGATTCTCTGAGAGATTTATTTTTTACAGACTTTAGCGTGTGTATCAACTTCACGTCTGCAATATGTCGTTGTTGTAAATCTTTATTTTTATACGCAAAATCATAAACGTGGCATACTTGATCAATCGCATTTATTGGATACTCTCCAGGTCTTGGTTGATCTCGTTCGTCAAGTAGGATATCAAGTCGGGTTCCAGGACCACACTAATTATATCCAGAAAGTTGCTTTTCGCCAGGATACTTACCCCATGGAGCTCTTGGTAATTTTCCCAGTGACGCAGCGATATCACCATCTGTTTTATTAGAGATAAATTTGTATTTTTTGTACCACATTTTATACACTTGCCTGTAAGTGCACGCTTTATATTCCTCATGGTTATTGTTGTTAATCCACGGGGGGGGGGGTCTGCATCGAACACAATATAAATTCATATCATTTATTTTATTTGTACAACATGGATATCTTTGATAACAAAGCGGCACGAAAGCAAGAGCCAGTCAAGCATCATCCAGAGCTACCGAATTCTATTACAGCAATTATCATGGGTCCATCTGGGTCAGGTAAGACGCAATTGCTGCTTAACCTGATAATGAATGAGATGGCTCAAGTGGGATAAGTTGTATTTAGTGGCACCATCTGTAGATGATCAGCGATGCTACAACGTGCTTAAAGATTTTAATGAAAATGCAAAATTGTTGGACGACGACGGTAATGATATTATTGACTTTATCACCAATATTGATGATGCTCCATCTGTGGATGATCTCGATGGATGTATTAATAATCTCGTAGTTTACGATGATGTGATCCTAGACAAACAATCAAATCCAGCTCGGATATTTTCTCGAGGCAGGCATAAAAACACAGACGTGACTATGGTGCTCTGCGATATATACAAATACGTAAAGTGATCAGAGACAATTGTAATCTTCTGATTGTCTTTAATGGGGTCGATACACATACTCTGCGAAACATTCATCTGACTGGGTGTTTTCAGGAGACATGGATATGATTAAATTCAGAAACATTTTCTCGCGCGCGCAAGCGATTCCTAATGGATTCATCACGATAAATTTACACGATCCTCGGTCGCAATATCGTGTAGGTCTCGATACAATTTTTGGTTGAGAGACCAATTACATTTTTTTTTTTACACCCTTGTGGGGGTGGGGGGCTCCCCAGGTAAATATATTTGACGCACAAAAAAAAATAAAAATAAACCGATTAGAAGTCTCGGTGACGCTTGTATTTTTTCACACGTTGTAGGAAGCTTTATTTCGGTCTGAAATTTTGGTCTGTCTACCATCGCTACTTTAGTGTTATTGACGCTTGTATTTTTTCACCCTCTGTAGGAAGCTTTATTTCGGTCTGAAATTTTGGTCTGTTCACACTCTCTGCTGCTGCTTTAGACCACTCGGCCACTAGGGGGCCAGAGAGAGAGAGAGAGAGAGAGAGAGAGAGAGAGAGAGAGAGAGAGAGAGAGAGAGAGAGAGAGAGAGAGAATACTTTTCAAAACTGTTCTTAATAACCCCTTTTCAGTGAGTGGTACTAGTATATAAGATCCGGTACTGCAGAGGCTTTCAATAAATGCAACAGGCAACAACGAATTTCTTTAACAGAAAAAATTGTGTCTAACAGAATTACAGATGACCGAAGTGTATAAGGACGGATGCCTAGCAAAACATTTTGGCAAATTGACAATGTTTGATCTCAAGTACGTCGAAATCGTGACAGGTAAACAAGCTGTGTAAATTATCCAATTTAAATTGACTGTTTTATCAAGCTAACTCATGTTTATCCTTCCTAATTATCACCGCATTGAGAAAAAGGCAGGGACAAGATCATCTTGCGCGTCTTTACAGCTATATTTTGTCCGTCCGTTAGTAACTTAGTGCGTTTCATTCTGCATAGTTAAAAAACACACTTGAAACCTTGGGGTGCAATTGGGGGAGTGGGGAGTGGGAGGAGTGGTCTATAAATACCCATACCAATTTTAATACCAAATTTGGTATGACCTAAGGGTACCGGGCTAGGGTGGGTTGGGATGTATTTTCTAAAAACTCTTCAATAATTTCCAATGTATAGAGTTTGGAGATCTTAAAGTATGAATGTATCCTTGTCAGATCTATGGCTATAACATGTCGAGCATGTTTTATCATTATATTCCCCTTTTTGAAAAGATTCGTAATGACTTCCCATTTCATATTTAAACAGTGATTTTGAAAAGACAAACCAATTGATACAGTACAACAGTACTCATAAATGCGTGACACTTCAACGATATTATTTTGTCGTTAGTCAGAAATGTGCTTAAGCTTGCCAAGAACTTTTTCAATGGAACGAGAATTGAATTACCTGGACAAATAAAGAGTAGTGCATTCGGTTCAAAGGCAAAGGATTCCAATCAAGGTCACACGTGTACACACAGAAAATACGTCAAGCTATGCCTGATGCAGTCACGCCTTTCTTTTGACCAAATTTTCGTGATATATTTCGAATAATACTATTGCCACTAATATTACTACTACTACTACTACTACTACTACTACTACTACAAGATGATAATTAAATACGTTCTTCTAAAAACAAGTGATTAATAATACCTAATGTCGTTCATAAAAAAAAAAGTCCATCTTAGCGAGGACAAGGAATACATTCATTAGTGGTGGAGACAGCAAAAAGGTTGGGAAAGCTAATGCACGGGCAGGAGAGAAACAGGAGGATTTCTTATGGGAGTGCAGCACCTGCCGATGATGGTCGACGGCCTACTACACCCAGTATGACACTTCCAAAAATGTAAGAGAAGCCAGGCCTACAATGCCATTTATGATACGAGCAAGAACGTGTCAGGATATTCATATTGAATAACACTACTGTACTAACCATATATCTGTGATATTCTGCTAATATTTCTATTACAAAAACAGTTATAACATCATCATCGTTGATCGGCAAAAGTCGTCGTTCTATTTCCTTCTACGAGGATGTGGAACGAAGTAGATCGACGATCCTTTATGACCAATTCGCAATTACTGTTACCTAAGCAGGTGATTGCAATTTTGTTGTTAACTATGATCATTAGTTTTATCATAACGACGTCACCAGTGTAAGCACCCAGAGTAGATCCACAGCAACGACCATTCTAACAGGTCTCTGACAGGTTCGCTGTATCATTTGGCAAAAGAAATGAATTAAAACCTTTTCATTTTCCTTTAATGTCACTCATTAACGTGAAAAAATACAGTTTGAAATCAGTCATCAATGTGACAAAAAATTCAATTTGAAATTAGTTATCACTGTGACAAAATACACAATTTGAAATCAGTCGTTAATGTGACAAAATACACAATTTGAAATGAGCCATTAATGCGACAAAATGCACAATTTGAAATGAGTCATTAATGCGACAAAGGACATAATTTGAACTCGGTCATTAATGTGACAAAATACACTATTGAAGCTTTTTATGTACAAACCTGCATAATGAACTAGCAGATCTGGGTCTATTCAGTTTGTTAGGAGTATTCAGTAGAACAAACGACATGCGACAGCAGATTTGAATCTGTTTTTTGCAGTTGGGCTCAACGTATAAGCGATATATACGGTTACTACAAAATTTAATCCAATAAGTTGTTACATAAAGAGAAAGATTCGTGTTTTACTATGTTTATATCCGACCCAGTTGAGCTCCTATTTCGAACGGTAAATGTCAACATTGACAAACGACCTCAAAATGGTCTTAAGGACACGTATGTTTTCATCAGATCTTGTTGGACATACACACGCAGTCACAAAAACCAGCACAAATTCACAGCAAAAATTACACGACTGTTTAGGGGCATCTCAAGTGTACGATGGCCGATAACGGCCAGCCAAAACGCTTGGGCAAAGACAATGAGAAGTAAGCGAGTTATGTAAATTATCGAACTTACACTTTAACAAGCTAATATCAGCCTGTTTTGTTTTCTTTAGAGTTGCCATGCACGTGTTGAAAAAATGCCGGGAAAATGTCGTCCTACCCGTCTGTTTTTCTGTGTTTCGTACGTCTGTCTGTTGGAAATGTCACGCATCTCCTCCGACACCGTTAAAGATACATACTTGTACTTGAAATTGTAGAATACGATTGAGGGTGGTCTGTAGGTTTCAAAAAATAAATCTGAGATGACTTCTGTTTTGGGGAGGGATGGAATGGTTTCTGACAAATCTCTAATAGTTCCTTAAGCATTGTAACTGGAGATCTAAAAGATGGCCAGTATCATTGTCAAGTCTAGGTCTATAATATACGTAACACGTTTAACAAAGCCATGATGTCGCTTATCACAATGTGTCTAACCATGCTGTTTAAAGAAGGCACGAACTGAATTACATACGCGATTAAAGATTCATGGATTTCATAGGTAAATAATTCCTGTCAGAAGACCATACGTATTGACAATAAAACTATGGCCTGTTATTGTTCAATGACGTTTCTCCTTTGCTCAAATATTAATGGAATACTTCCAATGATTGTTTTGTTTTCTTAGACCACTGGGTCGGAGAACACCATCCCAAGATCACCTTACAATTACATATTTCTGGTTATCAGATAATGTAGGGGAAAATAAATGCAATACACAGAAACAGAAACCCAAACACGCACACACTGCATATAGCAAGCAATTGCTTTAGACACAAAATAGAGAGACTGACAGATGTATACAACGTCTATGTGACATAGACTGCGATATTACAATATTTGTTTTTGTTTGCCATCAAATCAGACCCAAATAAATATAACAAACTGCACAAGTGACAGAGGCACATTTTTAAAGAAATTTGTCCTCTTTAATACTGAACAATGTTCTTATGCGTTTCAGCTTTGAATTAATATAAGCTTAAAAGAGATCAACTCTGTATCCTTAGTGCAAATTATCGCCCGGATGTAAATCTCAGACCACTCCTCAATACTTATATTTTAATTTTTTTTATTTAACACTTGTATTCACGTTTCTTGCTTAGCAACGTGTTGCTTCTTTGCCCTTTCTATTAAAAAAAAAAAAAATATTTGTAAATGAACTTCAGTGCGTTTTGGTTGTGCAAGTTCATTATTTCACACTCCTGCTTATCAAACTTCTTGCTAGCCAAATGGTTTTTGATTGCATCTTTCCATGATTTGGCAAATTTTGGATATTAAGGAGACGTATTTCAAAACATCGTCGTTTCCAGTTTTCGTTTTATAATTTCAAAACGTATTAAATTACGGTGATCATCAGCTAAATCGTTAAGAATTGCAATGCCGGCTTCCTTCCAGGATTTGTATTGAAAGAACATTCTAGGTGGAACAAAATGTTTTTTAAAAAAGGGATAAATACTCATTTGGATTTTGAGGATCCTCTTTCCAATTCGACACTTGCAAAATTACATATCTCTAAAAATTGTTTTTAATGAGCATAACAAATTCTTATAATTTCTCCTCCCTATATTCCAGATATCCTTTATATTTCTGAATATAGCTGCACTGACTCGGTTTTGCCACGCTCCATCCTCATTTTCCAGTACTTTTTTTATTAACCCACCTTATGTTAATGTACCTAACGAATGAATAAATGTGTAACATATTAAATCCTTCCTCATTCCCTGAAGATACTCGTTTATCACGTTTAATTCTCTTTACTTTATCATCTCATACAAACTAAAATAAGATACGATTTAGTTCTGCTTCAGTTTTTGCTGATGGATTTGAAAGTGCTGGAGAAGATGTATGAATATGGGCAGAACAAGAGAATTTACAGCAATTACTTTATCTGCTACTGAAAGATGCCGTTGACTCCGGCTTGCCAATATTCTTTCTACCTTCGTTAGTTTCTTCCTGTGATTAATTTCCACCATTTGTTTTAAGTCTGGAGAAAAATCTATACCAAGGAGGGTAACGTTAGAAGAACACCAGTTTAGGCCCATATTGGGACATATTCTTTAATTTGAAAACTTTTGTTTCAAATCCAAATAGCTTTTGTTTTTGCTATGTTACGAGTCTATTCTCTTTAAAGAAAGTAACAGAAAAGAGTGAAAGACAACAAGTTTTGTAAAATTTAACAAATATAATTCATTTCCGTAGAATACAAAGTGAAAATGAGAAGAAAAAAAATTATGGTATTGCGAATTAAATCCCAAAATAATCCAAGAATTACTAACACAAGTCCTAGTAATTTAAAGTCCTGAACAAATTCAGTAGAAGTCCAGAAAATATCTCAAAACTGAAGTCGATGACGTGTCTGTGATAGCTATTGAAGTGTTGCTGTATCAACAGTCTTTTGCTGAATCACAGAAATATAATTCCAGGTTTGAATTCAGTATAAATTCCAGTGAATGTCTTTATCCAAGAATTTTATCAGAGCACTTTTGTATTTCCAGAGACAATAATCACTTGACTTCAATAATTTGAAGAAAATAAAATTCCTCCCAGACTGATCAAAACATAATACAACTTGAAAGTGTTAGATGTTAAAGCACGAATGGTAAAATCCTCACAGTTACTATATATATATATATATATATATATATATATATATATATATATATATATATATATATATATATATATATATATATATATATATATATATATATATATATATATATATATAGTTCTCTGCTTGTTCCCAGGTCACAATTAGCATTTTCTAAAAGACCCATATCCTAATGGAAAAAACCTTCTAGAATGATCTAATGAGCCTTGTTTACTTACAACACAATAACCTGTAAAATTAACTTAGGAAACTCCAAAACCCTGACCCAAATCAACATATTTACTTCTTCTATTAATAATGATCCTGATATTAATCCCATACACATAGAGAATAATGATGCTATTATTGGTTGTTTACAAATGAAATAAAAATAAAAAAGTCAATCAGGTCAAGCAGAAATGAACTTAGCTTTGGACAAGGTCAAGTCCAGCATACAATGTTACATTACAATATCATGTAATGAATTAAAAAAAGCTAAACAAACAAACAAATAATTAAATTAAATATACATAACAGCTAATTTACATTTAAGTCCATATAATGGAAAGAAAAGTCTTGCAGGATATTCAAGAGATCCATCGAGACGAATAAAAGCCCCATCGGAATACGGACCCAATTTATACTCGCCGACTTGAAAGATCAGTCCCCGTACATCTACATTTTGCTTTTAAATTACAGCGAAAGTCTCATCACAGATGATAAATAAAGAACGCGCAAGAGAATCTCCTTGATGACACCATCTTTCAAGTATAAAAAATGATGACATAATTCCATTGTTTATAACACAACTTTTATAAGTTTCACGGGTTTCATAGGCAAATGATTCCAGTCAGAAGGCCATATGTATTGACAAAAAACTACGGTCTGCTGATTCAGTGACGTTTCTCATTTGTTAATAATTTTCAAGTACTACCACTACTAATTAAATATGTTTGAATTCATGACAAATCTCTATCTTCAGTCCATGAAATGGTCCGGTCTTAGTGACAATGAGGTAAGGAATTAATTGTAGCGGTTAGGTGTTTAACGGCACGGAAACGCAAATAGGTTATTTAGAGCCAGACAATTCGAGTAAAGTGCCTTGCTCAAGCAAACAACAAGGGTATCAAACCCAGACTGATTCATTGGCGGGATTCGAACCTTCATCCTAGCGGTCGCATGCCCAGTACACTAACCACTGAGCTGCAGCTGCTCCTTTAATAGTAGAGAGGAATGCCTTCAGATGAATAGCTAAAGGTAAAAGAGATAATTCACAGAAATTACTTCAAATAGGCGAGGAAAAAATAGAAACGGAAAGATTTGTTATGGCAGTACCGGACCTAATACTCATGATAGACGATGTAAAAGAAAGTATACAAGCTCTAAACAACTGTCTCATACTTCCTCCCTTAAATTCTACACAATGGGTAGACATTTTGATTTTGTATCCCTTCTTTTACATTTTACCCGATCAAGTAATGCAGCAAGCTAGCTCAACGTGAGTAACAAAAATAAAAAAAGACGAGAAACGGCAAGATAAAGAAGGTGACACGGTACGAATCGTATGTCAGAAAAAGTGGTGGAAAAACAATAAGGCGAAACTAATGTAGATTCATACAGTATACAAAAAGTACTGGAGGCTTTAGCAGTATTGGTTAAGGGACACGGGTGGTTGTGTCCGTGGCGAGGAGTTTGTTTGAAAAAGTATCCGGCCCAAAAATAGATGGGAAATAAAATATTGCCATGATTGAAAAAAGAAAGTATTTATTTTATTGATTATGTTACTTGATTACAGTTGTGTATATTGAAGTAAAAGATAAAATGTCTAGTTCTAAAGAAACTTCCGTATATCACCCAAACTCCCCCACCCCGGCCTATAAAAATAAATGGTCGTTTCCTGATAGGGAGAAGAACCGACCCTATAATACACAGATAGCAGTACAGGATATTCACCTTTGAAGCACCTGACATTTCTCAAAAGGCCTCCTCCCCGTAGAACTTGACCCATATCACTAATAAGATGTCAGTTTGGTGTATTTTCATTATTCCGCAAGCAACAACAGCAACAAAAAAATGCAATAAAAGAGACGCAATGGTAAATTAGACAAATATGTAGGCGTAATATGAAATATCGGTAGGAAAGGCACTTTTTCAGACACGACAACTGTTTCTAAAGAGAAAACTGTAACAAAACCAATATGGTATGAAAACAAGCCCAAACAGACTGTTCAGTGTAATATCTTTTTCTTTCTTTTTTAATAAATAAAATTGATATAGATTACTACATGATATAAGTAAAAAATGTAAAAATGGTTTCCTGCTTCATTTTGTTCAAAAATGAATAATAAGACTAAATTTACAATAATAAATGTTCGGCGAAATAGATCCATTCAATCGTACGCCATTGTATTTGCGAATTAACAGAAGATTTAGACTCATGCTGAAAAATAAAATATCAACGTCAAGCTGCAAATTGGTTTAAAGGCTCTTCCTGGTAAAGTTTTTATCTTGCTGAAAACAAAGTTATGGGCCCGGGCAATCAGGGGATGTAACTTGTTTAATGATTGATGGCTGATGGACTTTTTGATACGTTCACAATACGATTTTAAGATACTGACGTGACCTTAAGGTAATGTGTTTACCGTATGTACTCGATTATAAAAGTAATCCAGCTGCAAACCTGCGCAGATCCAGATCGGCCCTCGCAGATCCGGGTCTGTGCAGTTTGTTAGGAGTAATCAGTAGAACAAGCAACATAGACCCTGATCAGGATCTTTGTTGTTTGCAGTTTGACTCGACTTATACGCGAGTATATGCCGTACATCGGCAAAGAAAACAAAACCCTTATCGTCATATACTGACAGTGTTAAATTTTAATTTTGGTGTCATACTTCTCAAGATTGTGTGATTGGGGTAGAGTGATTTTTTTGGTAATTATCTTTGAGGTTGAATAAGTAAAATCTTTCTATATTTCCAATAAGTCCTTGATATAGTCATGAATGTATAATGGAATCAATAAATCTTCTTTTAAAGTATAACTGGTATCAATGTTATCGTGCATTTGGAACAGATTTTCAATGTATTTATTTATCGGTTGCTACTCTGACGTTTTTGACTGGCATTCATTGACTCAAGTCTCACGTGTAGAGGCTGTTGGTATCTAGGTAGACAACCTCCTTTCCTAATCGCTACGCGTTTCTCGCTTGATGTGAATATATGATCTTTACGTTGTGGCGAGTATAAATACGGAATAATTTCCTCCCAAGGCAAGAATCAAACCATTTACCACTCTCTTTGAAATCCAGACTTTTCTACAAACGTAAATGTATCCATTTTGCTCACAATAGCATGTACTCGTTAACTCTTGCTGCGCCTGTTGCACTTGTTACTAAAATTAGTAATAGCTTTTATGGTTGTGTTTGTAACTTGTTGCTGTTGCTGCTGCTTCTACTGTTTTTTTTTTTTGTTTTTTTTTTTTGTTCTTTTTCTTCTGTTCTTGTTATTGAGACTCTCGTGAAAATTTCGTAAATAAATACTAGGTGTCTCGCAATTGATAATATTCTCCGGTTGGGAATATCGAATCAATTGTAGTTTGAAGTAGTCTACAATATCAGCCTGGCTAAATAACGTGTACTAAGCAAACAAATTGTATGTAAGCAGATTGTATAAGATCATTTACCCAAACATACGTTAATGCAATATTGAATTACTAAGGTATTGAATATTTATCTTCCATCTGAAAATCTACAAAACACTGTATCCTGCGACATTTATTTACCACGACATACAATCATAAAAGACACTTAGAATTCCAGGACCGACCTGTATTAATTATTCAAAACTTTGCCGCACAACAGTCATTACCCAGTACTAGGTCGGATGAACGAACATTATCTAAAACTCGGACACAACAACAACGGTTGCAATCAGTGGTATAGGTTGTGGCACTCTGATCAAAGATGCCTCGTCCGAAGGACAATTAACCACTCGATAACACGGTCCTGTTCCTGAGCAACACTGGATGAGTAGAAACATGGCGATCTCCTATATAGACTCTACATTTTTTTAATCAGTACTGAATATTCCAGTGTGTCTAAATCATAATAAGTCATATGACAATCAAAATTATTTCCAAAGGCAGGGAAGTTCCTGACATTGATTATCTAGCATTTTTTGAGAGGCTGGACTGCAAACAGATTATACTTCCAAACCAGCATCAACGCCTCATTACTTAATGTGCACTGTCGCCAAAATACACACATACAAAAACACCATAATGGTCTGATTCTAAAGAATAAACAATTACCTGTAGATCGATACCAAGATCGCCCAAACCTAATTCATGTATCACCACCAAACTTGAGAGGAAAGACTGTTCTAAATATAGACTTGGGTTACATTCTTAGGTACTGAACCGGAAGTAATAATTGTGATATGAGTCCAAAAAGATACTACGGATAAACATGGCAGCCTCTCGTATTTAGCATTTTGCTTCTGCTTTAAAACAAAATCACACAGTGGTCGGACATATAACATCACATGACCACAACGAAGCTTGAAAAGGCGGCCTATCAGAAATTAAAGTTGTTTCCAAATTTGTGGGTCGCTAAAACACAAGTGGTCATAACCAGTACTATATTCAGTAATTACCGTTTGGTGTAATCCATCGTGCTGTGAGACACAACAAGTGCAGAAGGAGCAAAAAGTAACATTTAAAAAAAGAATGTGATAATTTTAACGAAAAATTGTCTTAAGGCTTTGGGAATTTAGACGCAAATGAGTTTTAATACTTTGTTCAAAATGGAGTGGAAAGGAAACGAAATCCTAAAATGACTAGCGTATGTGCGTGCGTGTGTGTGAGTGATTCTTGTGAATTCATTTAAAGACATTCTGGATTGTATCATTGTGATACATCAAGACGGTTGGTACATCAGCACATTCAAGATGGGAATTCATTCGAAACGCTCTATACTTTTGGACTTTGTATAGAACGTTTAAGATAATTTGAGATATAGATCACAATACCTTTTCAATTTTCACTTAGCATTCTATGGAAATCAATTGTGTGATGAATTTTACAAAACTTGTGGTTTCGCTTTGTTCCTGTTACTTAGTTTAAGACTATAGAGTAGTTGCAGCACTTACGGGCTTATCCGGATCTGACATTCTTTAAAACATTACAGAGAAATTAAAATTGCTTTGAAATTAAATTTGATTTATTTCGGAAATATATTTGAAACATCTTTACTGAAACTAACAAGTATTCATAATGACTTTGTTTCAAATCATACCCAGGAAGAGTTAAGTCTATGAAGAAGGACGAGTTGCTTGAGCTTGTCAGACAGTTCGATATTTCGGAAGTAGAAGCATCTTTAAGGGAGAAAGAAACATATTCTGGTCCAGTATTTTTTGGGAATGGAAATTTTGGATAAAAGTGCTTTGCAATTAATCAATAGGACCATCTCTGGTTTTCATAGGAAATTAAAGGAATTATACTTAAATATCCCAGATGGAATTGGAATTAGCAACGCTTTAGCTTCAGAAAGAAATGAAGCAAATGCAGAGAGAAGAGAGAGAAACAGAAATGAAGAGAGAAAGAGAGCGAGAAAAAAAGGAGAGAGAGAGAGAGAGAGAGAGAGAGAGAGAGAAAGAGAGAAAGAGAGAGAGATTAAGCGAAATGCAAATGCAGAGAGAAGAAAGGGAAATGCAAAAGTTCAGGTTTTGATGTTACCAGAAATATTATATTAGCACTATCTTTTATAGAAAAAGTAGATAAATATTTTCTTCACTTTGAGAAAATTGCTGAAAACTTGAAATGGTCAAGAGAGCATTGGACTTTCTTATAATAGAGTGTAATTATTGGCAGATCTCTATATTTCACTGTCAGTACAATAGAAACGATTCTGGCACATTCCACTCACGGAAGGAACAAAAGAAATGACAACTCCAGATGGACTTTATAAATATAAAGTGATGCCTTTTGGTATGACAAAATTCTCCTTCAGCATTCCAGCGTTTATTGAACTTGACAAAATCTGGTCAAGATAATTGTGACGCTTATATCAATGACGTCTTCATCCATAACGATACCTTATAAGGTCACTTGGAAACCACTCGCAAATTTGACAATTAGTTTAGGTAAAAGCAAAGTTTGCCGTGCCTGTGTTACAATTTTAGGACACATTAATTGTGGGACACTGTCAAATTAGACCTGTAGAAGTTAAGGTTAAGACTATATCTGAATTCACTGTACCAGTTAGTAATGAGCAAATGATGCGATTTTTGGGTACGGTTGGATATTTTCGGACATTCTATTCAGAATTTTCCATAGTTGCTGAACCCCTTACAAATTTGTTGAGTAAGAAATCCAAGTTTCATTGGTCTGACAAATGTCAGAAGGTTTTTTGATAAATTTAAAGTGCACCAGCTCTTTCAGCTCCAAATTTCAGCCAGTTTTTTTTTTTTTTTAAGATGTCTGTTGATGCGTGTGATGTTGGGGTTGGTAGAGTATTGATTCAAGAAGACAAACATGGTATGCTATTTTTCTAAAACAATTAAATAAGGATCAGGGAAATTATTCCACAATCGAGAAGGAATGTTTGGCTTTGATGTTGGCTTTGCAGCACTTTGAAATGTAGATTAGTTCAGCTCCTTCTCCAAGTATTGTATTCAGTGATCACAACCCTCATACTTTTATTAACAAAATGAAAACATAAAAACCCCAGATATTGCTGAGGTCGAGTTTGATGTTGCAGGATTACAACATTGACATTAGGCATATCAAAGGTAAAGATAATCTGACTGCAGATGCACACTCACGTGTACAGAAATACTGTATTGTTTTATGTATATATTGTATCATTCATACTGGATGTTATTTATATCCATATTGTGTGCTTAACTATAGGCCATTGTTATGTATATCCATATTGTGCGCTTAACTCTTATCCATGATTGTAGGTTGTAGTTCAAGTTAATGATCATTTGTAAAAACATATTGAGATAGCTAACTTTTATCCATGATTGTAACTTGTAACATAAGACAGTGGTAAATTGTAAACATGCTGACATGTCCTTTTGACCTTAGAAGGTTCTGGGAGCGAACTGCTTTAAAGTTTGGTTTCATTTTTCATTAAGACGATTGAGCTTTTTTTCAGAAAGTGCTATTGCGACATAGGTTTAGTGGGGATGTATATAAAAGAGGTTTTTATTATCAACAAACTTTTTATTCCCAACATAAGTCCAGTCTTGTGAAATTATTTACTGTTGTGTTCAGATATAATTTGAGAGGAATCGTTACATAAATCATTCATTGGAATTTTCTAAAGTGTTCATTTACTGGATTAACGCTATTTTGGAATTGTTGTAAATTAATTTAAAGACTTTGTGAATTATATCATTTTGAGACGCCAAAACTGTTGGTACTTCAACACACTCAAGATTGGAATTCATTTGGAACATTCTCTACTTTTACACTTCTGAAAGAACTTTTAGGATTATTTGGGATTTAATGCACAGTACTGTAAGTGAGATTTTGGATGTGTTTTAGTGTACTTTTCGATTATGAGCTTTAACAAGTTTAGTCATATTGCTACGATATCTGCAGTGTGGCAGTTAATTGTGAACTAGCATTAGGCCATCATATCCCACCCAGTCATGTGGCCCCATGTCCCACCCATTCACATTATCTTGACACCAAGCCGACCAGTCCTAACACTAACCTCTTAATTCAGTGCGCCAAGAAAGGCAGATGCTAATACCAACTATACAAGTCTTTGGCGGAGGCTCTAACCACTTAGGCCACCGATGCGGTAGATTGCATATAGCAAATGGCAGGAGAGGTAAACATGAAAGTCTGGCTAAATACACGTACATGAACATTAATGTAAAGGTCCCTATTCATTTGCAAGTGGGACCATGTGTGTGTGTTGTGTTGGAATTTCTCATGAATAGTTTAGGAAATTAATTATCTACCTTTCTGAAATATGGAATATCAAAGCCAGAAATATGATGTTAGTGCATAGATTAGTGACTTCAACCATCTGGCAGAGTTTTGTTACTGAAACAGCGAGACGCAGGACAGTTATGGAATCAATGTGCCCATCCGAAGAATCACATTTGTGTCGGACTTTTCTTTGAACAGTAAGTTAGAACTAATGTTAGTGTACATTATTGTAAGTTCTTGGCTATGTAGAACTTTTTATTTTATTTTTGTTTGCCAAAATAGTATACATTCGACAGAGACAATTTCGAACCGTATTACAACTCATGGCATCATCGGTAAGTTGGACTCTCTAGGTTCGCCTCGCATGTCTGTTTTTCAGTTCAACTGAATCATAATTACGAATAAACAAATGAGAACAAGAGTAAAAACGCACACCATGGACATTGAGAGGACAAGTTAATTCTGTCTAAATTTTGTGCTCAGAAGCATTTTCTACGTAGTTTGAACAGTTGACTTGGTTACCGCAAATGGCTAGCCCTGAGAAGGACGAGCTTTGATTGGCTAACTAAGGTCATGTGATGTGAATAGGAGTCTATATATGATTGCAGACAGTGTCGCTGCAGATATCTGCCAGAGGGGAGAAGTATGAACATTTAAGTACAAAAGAATTTCTTCCATATATTCAAAATCAAATCGAAACCATCAATTATTTTTCACATAACCAATATTAACTTTGACACTATTAAATGCCAAAACTAAATCAATTGTTTTGAGACATTTTAAGTAGATTTATTACATAATTGCCATTGAATTTAAATGCCTTAAAATTATTATGTAGTAATTCTGTATAAAGCCGCTGCTATCTCCCACCACACTGTTCATGTACACTAGTACTAAAATTAATTTTCATATAGAGATCACGCTACTATGTCAGAATGTGTTACAGTCAGTCTAATAAATTAGCTGTTATTATGCATACAAATTAAATAGTATAATTAATTTTACCATAATATGGTGTGTTATATTGTTGACTTTTGGCATATAAACGAACAAATCTGATCTATATTATCAGAAGTTGATAATGTTATGATGAACACTGTGTTGATGTAGCAGTCAATATGCGATATTGAAAGGCATGTTCTATCTCACTTTTATGTATTAAATCATTTAAGTCCTGAACTCTGGTCTTTTCGATATAACACATGGGGTGTTAAAATATATGTTTTAACTTGATAAATAAATCGGGTATGGGATGGGGCTAGATTTGCGCGATTTTGTTTCTGGTACGCCTAGGAAAGCATCAGGGCTCGAGAGGATTTATCTATATCAATACCAGTCTCTGGAAAACCATGAATACCGACCACATGTCGTATGTTTCGTCACCAAAGCTGTAAATATTTGTCTACGCATGCCCCATTAAACGTCACAATACACCTATTATTATCGTTCCGACATTCTTAACAACTTTAATTAAGTTATAAGTACCATCACATTGTATAAATTCAAATATGTAGATGGACAGACCCTGTTCTCACATGGGAACAGATTATGTACACACTGTAATCATGGTGAGGACGAATTTTAATTTGTGCTTATTTGTCCTCGGTATATACAATTTAGGAAGAATTCACATTCCTAATAGGTGCTCAAATAAACACAGTATGTTTTCCTTGATTAATATTATAAATACTTAAGAAAAATTATTGTTAGGAAATTTTGTATCTTTAATTACAAAGCTTATTTTGCGCAGTAATACTATTACATTACACTGAGTATTTTTAAATTTATCTTTCAATTAGCCAGTATCTTTGAATTTTCTTCGTTTCATCCCCGCTCGAATTTTTTTCTTTGTGACTTCAGTTCCTTAACTAAGTAGTTTCAGTTTTTATTTAGATTGTATTTATCAATATTTTTATTATTCATACTATCTGAAATGCATTTTAAATGTATGATATTGTAATGAGACATGTAGCATTATGTAATTTCATAAACTAAAAATGTATATCACAGGTATGTTATTGCCGTCTAAGAATGTATTATTAATAGGATCTGGACTTGGTGTTTTACGGCAATGAAACACTCTGGAGGTTTTATCGCGCTAAAGGAAATAGAATCGAATGCCCTACCCAAGGAAACAACACAATAGCCTATTTGGGCTGGTAGTAAAGTGGGAATCAAACCGGCACAATTCTGATCACAAGACCAGTGCTTAAAACATCACAGGTCCTCTTTATTAAAGGTCGGTATTCGAGGAAGTCTGGACTATGGCCAATCGATATTCATCTTCTTCCTTTGTTGCTTGTTGTGGTTTCTTCAAAGTCGTAAGTAGATTTAGGACGTTATTTTACATTTTGTTGGTCAAATATTATTTTTGTAGAAAGAAGTGCTTGATTAATAACTTGCTAGAGCGTGAAAATCATCTGAGTTTTTTTTTTAAAGCTCAATCAATTTAAGACACGTTTTTTTTTTTCTAGAATGACTCGAGTGATCACCTCACATACTTTATAACAGACCTTTTTGGTTGCGAAAGAAGAAAATAATATCACCAGCAGGCGAAACTGAGTCTAAGTTGCCAGCATTTCAGTTGTAAGGTCTATTATTTTATAATAAGAAAGGCCGAGACAAGTTTGACTCACCTGTTTCGTAATGCAACGAAACTCCACCATCATTGCAATATATTCAAAATTTTGAATAATAAACGTTAATCCAGTCTTAAAAGGTTTACTATAAATTTACAAATGCTGCCTTTTCATTGTTCGCTTTTATTTTTTGGTTACATTTGTAGCTGGGTAAAAATGTTATTATAGAGAAGCAGAGTCTTTAATATCGGAATCATACCGTACCAATATAATAATTTGTTTGTTGTGGTTCTCACTTAAGAAAACATTTTTTTTTTCCTATCTAATTCGTAAATTATGTATGATTGATTATGTGCTCGGTCTGCATTAGTTCAATCTTTTCCCGATAAGGAGGGAAAGAATTCCATGATTCAGATGCAAAAACTCGTCGCCAGCAGGCAGTGCCGGATTTAGACATAGCGAGGCCCTAAGCTATGGGAAGCTGTAGAGGCCCTATTTGTAAAAAATAAATTTGAGAGGCCCCTTCGGACAAACTGCGAGGCCCTAAGCTGTAGCTTGTTTAGCTTATGCCTAAATCCGGCACTTCCAGCAGGTTCCGAATCTTCCCTCCTCTAAACTGCAACATATAAGAAGGTCCAAAACATCCGTATGTAAGAACCGAGTTGCCTGGTTATGCGTATATGCTTCAAAATAATGGTTACAGCCACTCTCTATATGGGCAGATTTATCTAATTAACATAGAGTTCAAAATAATGGTTACAGCCACTCTCTATAT
>JAECUM010027316.1:0-34268 GCA_016617855.1 Megalonaias nervosa | reverse complement strand
CGTGGTTTGCTTTATTTGTTTCTCGAACATGTTTAGCTGATACGCTAGTAAGCATTCTTTTCTGTGGTGGGGATATATATATATTACCAACGTCACAAGGGCAGTTCATAACGAACCCAATATTGAGAAGAACCTTAATATGCCAAATCATATCTTCAGATGCATGTTTTAGCAAAAAGAACACTGCATGATTCAAAACTTAGGGAATCCATTATGCGTACGTGACAGTACGTCATGACAAATTCTATTTTTAAACGCGAGTCACAATCTGATTTCACGTGTCATTATAGAAAACCTGTTTGGCTGATGAAAGTTCCGGACATAGTTGTCGTTAATAAATGCCATTTATCTAAGTTCAGTCCAATCTGAGTCAGAGATAGCGTCTGGTACTGTCAGTGCATGTCAAGCCAATAAGTGTCCAAAATGGTAGGTAACAATACCGTTTGTTCTTTTTCTCAATTCTTTTTTCAAGAAACTTTGAGCCGTTGGAAGACGGTCATGATAAATTAAATATTTCGGCTTACGCTTGATTATTTTATTTTCTTATAAGGTCTCTGCCCTTAAAACTCTAACATATTATGTGCCAAAAAGGCCAGAGAACAGATGAATGTCTTTAAGCCGGGCATATTACGATACTTTCCTCAAAACTATGAGAAGAAATGACATTATTTCAATCGCTCACAAGGTCCAATATCTAAATGCAGAGCGATGAATGTCTTTTGTCCCCCTGGCAGATAATATTGCCAATAAGTAATAGTTTAATATGGAACAAAATTGAAAATAAGTGCTTATGTACTTTTAATTTATAAATTATTCCAGGATTTAAAACAAAAAAATGCTAAAAATGCGACCTAACAAATGTCATAATTTCACAAGTGTCGCAATTTACTTACAAATTACGACAATATGTGACATAATATGTGGTTCAAGTAAATTGTTAGTAGGACGTAATAATTAAACTTACATTTTCACTTGCCGATGTGAACTCGCATTATTTTCAGTACATATTGCGGGTGTGTGTGTGTGTAGGGCACATAGCGTAGAAAGAGACTGCAAAAGTAACACAAGCAAGTAGAAGTCATTTGGCTTGGTTCTCACATCGACATTTTTACTAATTGGAGCTAGTGTATACGGTTTTGTAAGAAGTCCCGGCCCCAAAGTCACAAAAGAGTCTAAGCACCATATCTGAAATTGCACCCTTCAGCCAAAATGTGAAAATCATGCTTGAAGTCTGTCTACTTTGTTGTAAAAATTATAGGAATATTCATTCGGTAATTTAAGATGATCTTGAAAAATCTAAGGTTCGAGCATAAATGTTTGTTAAAGTATTTAACGTAAAAATTTTCAAATGTTTCATTTTGATCACATCTTTTGTGTTCAAGTTATTAAGTGAGTATGGGGATATGAGCATTATAAATATTCCTGGATCGGTTTTGTGTGTTTAACTTATCGTCCTTTAAAAAATGGATCACGATTCGCGTAAAGGATATTCGGTAAGAGGATACGCGTAAAAGAGATTCTGCATCATGATACGCATAACAGATCGTGCAACATTATGTTGCGTAAAAATATGCTGCATCAGGATACGCGTAAATGAGATTCTGCATCATGATACGTATAACAGATCGTGCAACATTATGTTGCGTAAAAATATGCTGCATAAGGATACGCGTAAATGAGATTCTGCATCATGATACGCATAACAGATCGTGCAACATTATGTTGCGTAAAAATATGCTGCATCAGGATACGCGTAAATGAGATTCTGCATCATGATACGCATAACAGATCGTGCAACATTATGTTGCGTAAAAATATGCTGCATCAGGATACGCGTAAATGAGATCCTGCATCATGATACGCATAACAGATACTATGCATCATAAGCGTTTTCTCTATCGACAGCCAAGAAAAATAATTCTGGGCAAACTTTCATGAAATCATATCTAAATATTTAATAAAACGTTCATAAACCTTACATTGAAAGTCGAATTTGAAATCAGTGCTTTGCAAGCACTAAACAATGTTGTCTCAGTGATAATCGAAGGAACTTCAGAAATATTCTAAAATTACCTTTTTATTATTCGATTATTTCTGTACGAAATTTGAGACAGAGAGTGGCTTGCATAAGACTCTTGCTACTGTTGAGTGATATATGCCAAAACTATGCTATTTTAAGTTCGCTGACAATGTAGTTTGATCGCTAGAATGTTTTGTAAAGGTTTACCGTTATTTAAATTGTTAAAGAAGAAAGCACTCACCGGATTGGGAAGAATGCTTGTTTGTTTGGTTTGCGGGGCTTAACGCTGTGTTTCAGCTGATGATAGGCTATACATGGCAGTGAGTATATTTGGTGGAGGAAGAATTCAGAAGGACCCCTGGAAGAACCATCTACCCACAGGAAGCCACTAGCAAGCTTTCTCACAAACTCGCATATCTGTGATGGTCGAGCCGAGACTCGACCTCACATGGATAGAGGTGAGATGGGTCCGTGATTTGCAAATGCGAGTATCTTAGACAACTCGACCACCCTGAGCCCCTTGGATTGGGAAAATATCATTAGTTGGACTTGAAACAAAAGAACTTTTGGTATTGGGAATCCGTCTTCATTCTAACAGGTAAACTTACAATAAAGTGTGTCATTTTGATGTATATTTCCGCTAATATCGCTTAATCATTGCTTACATAGAGGCCTTCATTAATACATTTAATGAAAGTATATTTCTTACCATATTTTAGTCAATGGCCCATCGACGTGTGAAAGGGGATCACGTAGACAATGTGACTTTTATGGCTTTAATTTCACCTTTTTCACAATCTTAAAGTGTGATATCATTTTTTAAACAAGATTTTCGCCCATCAAAATTAACATCTAAACCTACTAGCTAGATTTTTTTTCGTGCAACATCATAGCTAAAATGTTTTAGAAATCGAAACAGAGTCATTCGAATCGCTTTCTTGACGGAGTCGTGATAGAGCGTCTGACTCGTAATCCATGTTTCACGGGTTCCATATCCACTCAGTCCAGCCGGTGTCAGATGTTTCAATGTATCCCTGGGAAAGGCACTTAGCTCCCATTTTCTGGTTATGATATAGACAAATCACGTGCTGAAAGTGCAGTTAGCAACCAATGAACCAGTTAACGCTTTCATTACATCAAAAATGCGCGTAGTGCCCATTATATATAAACCGAATCAATGTATGAATGAATAACTAAATATATATAGTGATATGACCTGTATAATATGAATATGGAGATGAAGTATCAACCAAATCAGCAAGAGATATGTAGTAGGTCGTGTCCTAAGCAATAATAAAGTCATATACAGGACAGGTACATACTATAGTGTAAAGGCACAAGATTCAGAACTGAGATGGTCTCCCATAACAATGAACAATATTGGCTTTTGTTCGTTAAAGTTAAACTTGAATAAACGTATGCCTTGTCATCAGAATTGATATATTCGGCGATGCCAGTCTATGTCTTAAAATTCCGCGCACACACAGACACACACACACATTGATAACAATGGAATCTCAATTTTCCTCTAAACGCTCTTTGTTAAATAGACAATCACAAAATAAAGATTTGTTAAGTTGAGCTTTTACGATGACTTGTCACTTGTTATACATATTAGTTCCTCCGTCAGCCATAGATTGTAGGTAATATTGCTTCCTATAAATGTAATTCTGTCAGCTTCCTGCTCTTCTCCCAAAGGAATGCTAAAGGGATAAAATATTTACGGTAAATACTTACACCCTTAATTAAATATAAGTCTGAAGGAATGTGTCCAAATATCCTACATGAACTACCTATTTGACATGGTTAAAATAAGCAAAATCTTGTCGTGGGACCCACTACTAGTTTCATTATATGATACGACATATTTCAGTAATTAAGGCCCCATACAATTGCTTCTACAACAAGGTTGTTCACTAGTGGTGTAACTCACCATTCATATATTCTGATTTCCATAGCTTTTTATGCAGAAAGCCCAAGTAAACTTGTGATAATCAGAGGCCACAGAGTTTGCAACTATGTAAGAGCACGAACGAGATAACCATTTAAAGTGTTCTTATATGGAATTTGGGGAAAATGAATCGGGTCCCAAACTCTCATTTCGACAATATGTCCCACTATTTGCCCTAAGCACGTCAGCTCACGGATACATAGACAAATCTTTACTAATCATCCAAAATTTGTAAACCTCCAAATATTTGTAGCTTTTATAAAACAAATATAATTTAAAAATTCGAGCTATATTTAATCAATACTCCTTAATTTATCTAATTTAAAAGTTACTATGTATTGTCGCTATTTAATCTACTCTGTGGGATCTTTCCAGTTTTTGTTCTCATATTTTCACCTGTAGATTGAGGCCCGGTCATAGGTGTAAAGATAAGGAGGTACTTTGTACGGAGTAACACTTCTGAGGTGCAGATAGATCCTACGAGTTCATAGGTTAACCAAGAGAGCTAAATTTTCCTGCTTGCGTGACGGTTCTGCTCGTTCCTTCAATACCGCGTGACAAAGGAAAATCTGACAAACATCACAGTTCGTTTCTTTGATATCGCAAGAAAACCCAGCCTATCATACAGGCAGTGGTTGAATGTTTACAGACTTGTTGCTGTCCTCATCAGAATGTCCTGGTTCTAAATCTGCCTATACCGGCTTACTTTTAAATTATTTCTTAGTAATCTTTTAACTGCTTTTGGTCGGTTTCTTAGAAACTGTAGAAAGCAATAATATCATCATCATCATCATCATCATCATCATGATGTTATATTTTCTATAAAAATTTCAGTTCAAATATTATTACACCTGTGTTTTTTTTCATACGTGAAATTCGTATCAAAGATAAACCGTAAATATGTAATGTGATACACACTCACAGAAAATTTACGTCATTAATTTATTTTTCTTGGCACATTTTATTTGTTTCGGATTCACTCGAACAAGGTCATAATATAGTTGTTAGCTAAATGAATATTTATAATTATATTCCTATTCAAACTGGACCAAAAATATTGTAATCATGACTGCGGCGGCGGTATCTTTTCTTCGCAAAGTACAGATATATAATCACGTACTGGTTATATCACAAATTTTAAACATATGTTTTAAGGATTTTACGTAATTTACCTTAATATTTTATGTGATACAAGTCTTACAGAATTTTAGCATCTTTACCTTTTAACTTCAATCGTTTGGTACATCATGTTAGTTTTGCGAGGCTGTACATTGCATTAAAATTTTGTAAAATTTTGTAAAATCTCCTTTTCCGGGGGAGGGGCAATTTTCTCCATATTTACATCTGTAGCACCTTACTTTTAATCGGGATCACTACTGTGGCCTAGTGGTTAGAGTGTACGTCTCGGATGCGGGAAGTCGCGGGTTCGATCCCAGGACCGAGTCACACCAAAGACTTAATGGTACTAACAGCTTCCTCACTTGGCGCTCAGCATTAAGAGGTTATTGTTAGGATTGGTCGACCTGGTGTCAGGATAATGTGACCAGGTGGGACATCGTGCTACATGTCTGCGGCATGATGCCCCAGTGCTAGAAATCACTATAAACTGCCACACTGCAGACATCGTAGCGATATGACCGAAATTTTTTTAAAGCAACGTTAAAAATCCAAATCACACACACAACAGCACACACACTTTTCATTGAAACAATATAGATAGTATTGTGATCACTTGTCGTTAATTCCCACTACGACTACTACTACTACTACTACTACATTTGCACTGGAGAGTGTTTTCAATAGTATGTACGTAATTCATACATTTCATATTGATTCTATCTGTGACGTCATACATTTTCCAGCTTTTTTGTTTTGCTCCGCGATTTGAATGCCATGCATGCAATTTAGTTTAAACCGTTTCATTAAATCGTTTGGGGATTTCAAATGAATCTCAAGGCTAAATTTAAAATAGGAAAATATTTTATATGGTATTAATATCAAGGTTTCCCCATCCTCCATCTAAATCTAGATCTTGAAATGATAGTGTCACCCAACGACCTGCTATACGACAAACCAAGCGATGCTCTTTGTTTAAAACACGACGATCTGAGTCAGATTTCAATAATGACTTTCTATGATCTCTCATTGTGAAGGATATTCAGATACAAACGAAAAGGGAGATTAAAGTTTTTTATCCATAGGTGATAATTGCATAAAAGAGAAACTTGAAAAGTTTGATTCCACATTTGTATATACCTGACCTTACTGAGGTATATTTAGTCGTTAATAAATGATTGATTTTCTTCTTCTTCGCTTGTAGTTAAAGATTATTTAAAGCTATAACCTGCTGTACAGTGCCAGAGATAGACTCGTGATGTTTTCTTTTCACCAACTTTCGATAAAAATTGTCGCTCTTTACGTAAAGCGTACAGTTTTCGGGCAAGGTGTTCTTTCGGTGACGATAAAACAAAGCTCATATAAATTTGAAGCGTTAATGAGAAGAATACAATCGCATTAAATACACATGCATAATGGTCCAAACTATTATTGTGTTAATAGGAGCAATGTTCTTGGCTAATGCATCAATCGTATAAATGATCAGATTGACTATTGTATACGGCAGGTGTTAACTTGCTTATGTATGATAAAATAATGTGCACCCGTCGAGTTATGTATTAGTTGTACTAGTTTCAGATGAACACTATTCCAGGCTTTTGGTACATCAGCACAGTCATGATTGGAATTTATTCCGAGAATAAGTGGAAATGATTCGGAATAATCTATACGTTTGGACTTGTGATATAACTTTTCGGACTATGTGGGATTTAACTTAAGGTCTTTTAAATTTTCACTTTGAATTCTAGGGAAATAAATCATTTCTTAAAGTTTGCAAAACCATTTTTGTTTTCTCTCTTTTCTGTTACTTTATTTTAAGACCATATGATCGTATCAAAGTCTTGTACGGGTTAGTCCGAATTTTATTTTTTATGATTGTGTATTTGTGAACTTTTTTCCAGAAAAATTTAGTTTTCTACTTCGGTGACAATGTTGTCGAATTGCACCTTAGATGTGTGACCCATAACTGTGTTGGGCAGTTTTGAGCCACGACGATTTCAACGTACCTTTTAGCATTCATGGATAGATGAAGGCTGACCAAATTTCTAGGCTCATAAACCAGACCACATCTTAAAGCAATGATCTCAAGTGCAACTGGGGAAAGCAGTGATTATTAAGAATATTCTGATTCCCGCCTCACCGGTACCAAGAGACACATCCGAATACAATCCACCGTGTTTACTTGCACTTTGTGTGCACACCTACATGATATTTAGCCTCAGTCTGCAAAAAGGTATTAGCTTCGCTAATCCTTTTGATGTGAAAATCACATGGGTCTTTGATTTATGGAAATATTGACATTATATGTCTTCTATAAGCAGGCTCAAATGAATCTTTAATTTCATTCTTGGATCTGGTTAGTTTTGTGAGACGCGCCCTTAAATGATGGTTTGTACTTGCAGGCAAGACGTTGGCGAAGTCCAAGAAGTTGAGAAGTCCCTTAGTATCACCATATTCCCAAATAATATTATTATTAAGTGCAATAATTACAGAGCATCTTAGCTTCTGCGTTAAGTCGGGCATGGTATTTTGTTTGTTTCGCTTTTTATAAAACAAATAAGAAAAATCAAAGTTGGCGTCTTGTCTTTGCTGGTATACACGATTGAAAGAGTTACTTATTTCGGCAGAAATGTGATCGATGTGGGGTTTTTATATTAAAATACCGCGCTGTTACTGTAGTAGCAACCACGCCCAAGACACAGTTGACTCTTGTGTCGACAGCGAGAGGTAATTAATGTCAGATGCCCATGGATCGGCTTAAGGTTCTCTGAACGGCCCCAGTGCTCGATTTATATGTTTTTCAGTTTCGTTACACCCCTATCTGCTCTTGCATCAGTTCATTGTATTCACTGTCGATCTTATGCGTCAGTAATCTAATGTTTTTCTCAGAGTTGGCAGTCGTCACCAATAATTAGTGTTCCTTAACCATGACTGGTCGCTTCCCCTTGGCATTGTTTTTTCATGTAACGCATGGTCTAAACGTGCACGCCAAAGGTGATCAGAGCGGCTGAGAATCCAGATGCTTATGTGCGGAAAACGTGAACCTGAAATTTGATTGTGTTGTTTGTGCTAGTATGCTTCCTCTTATGCGGAGCAAAAGCATAATCCACGATTAGTTACCATGACGCCCAAAGAGGCCCGTAAAGTGAAGGCCTGTGCCAGAGATAGTGACAGTGTCTTTTTTTGTTGTTTACTGTCAATCCAACAAGGTTTCGAGTCTTACGTTGACTGCAAGCGACAGTAGCCAGGCGCAGTTTGGTGCAATATTCTCGTTGACCGACCTGGCAACTCTAACCGTTATGTACACGTCCGCAATAAGTGGCACGCGCTGACGGACTCCGTCCCTACAGACATAATTGTTGTTACCTACTGAACCAACGGTGTCGGACAAGGGAAAACCGAATTTCCAACCCAGGGGATGCTTATATATTCGGCCTGGTCCCGTATCAGCTAGTTCAGCCACTAATGAAAAACGTCAGTGTGGCGGCATTCTGAGAGTCAACGTGATTACGTATATTTTTATTACGCTCTTGTTCATTACCGATGGGCCTTTTATCGCATCTTCGGCCCTTGAGACACTCCTAGTGATACTTGTGTCGAACATAGTCTTTTTCTTTAAATTCCATTGACTTGCCGCCGTCTCTTAGTTCGACATTGATATTGCAAACTGCAACGTGGTAAGCTACAATGCCTATTGGTTTGGTTATGAGATGTCCACGCTCCGGTTTTCAAGGTTTCATAAGATATCGGAGAAGACGATCAAATCACGTTGTTCTACATTGAAGGAGCGATTGCTTAAAGCTGCGAGGATGTACTTGGCTGCTGCTGGAAGAATCATTGTCTGGGTTAAACTTGTTGGTAGAACTTGGCTTAATACTAAATCCACTGTCGTCAGAATTTGATGTAAGTGGTAGGACCAAAGAAACTTTGCAATATTGCCATGTTGCTATATACGTATACTTTCATACCCATTTCTTGGGATTCAATTGACTATGTTCAGGATGCCGGCCATGCATTTTGTGGCCTTGGAAACGATAGGCGAGTCCCGTCTGTCGACATATCTTCTGCCACGTTACAAACAGAAGCCCTGTCGATCTCAAGCCAAAAGGATCACAACCGATGCGCAGTGTGCTATTAGTCTTAAAGACAGCGATATGGCTGGATGCTTTATTTTCATGCTTTGCTGAGGAGTCTTGAGATGTCTATATCTGAGATTTTAAGGTTTCTGGAGGCAAAGGGAATACGGCATAGGCCTGTATGTGTGTATTAATGACACGGTTTTAAAAGCTGCAATGCCGTCTTTAGTCACGTAGTGGGATACATCTTGCGCACTTTCTATGCACGGGAGATACCCACGGCAGTAGAGCGTGCAAAGATGTCCATGGACGTTGGGACGGCACATCATGTCAAAAAGATGGTCTGTTTTCAATTATTGGTGGCCGAAAGACAACACCGAATCCAACAATGGGGCTGGGGCTGGGCGGCGCTCAAGAGCATTTAAAACAGCAATGGGTGGGCAGGTGGCCGCTAATGGTTTGGAGCGAGTGTGTGGACTAGGTCATTAGAAGTGTCTGGGGGCCGTCTTCCATATCTTTGCAAAGTTCATGAGGCAGTACACCATGCTAGTCGAAAAAGTGAAGCTAGTAGGGCGTTGCCATAAATAAACAATTAATGCATTTCGTGGTTTTCCGAAGTGTCTTCGTTGATGATCCAAGCTTCATCTCGTAGCTCCCTGGTTGGAGTGCCCTTGTTGCGCATGGCATGCTTGAAGGACCGAACCATGCTCAGCATTTCAATATTGGAGAAACATGTACCGCCACCCTGGCAGGCGAAACCCTCGCCCATTTTCGGCCACCGATGCACTAGCCAAGGATTTCCTTAGAACCATGCCACAAGCTTCTGCAGTTGTGGCCTAGCTGGCAGCAGTTAGATTCGGGAGATTAAGGGCTAGCACGACAGTATGCCGTCCTTTATGCGTGACTTACAGGTCTGCTGCCGAAAGTTTGAGGTCGATTTCGCGGCTTACATTGAGAGCAGCTTAGATGTATATGGCCTGGGGGTCATCAGCATAAAGGGTTACACTCGTAGAGGCCGCCACAGAGGGCGACGCCATGGCTAAAATTCATGGCGGAGGTACTGTTTTGGTACTTGCCATTGGTGATGATCACCAGATGTTTTTCCATATCAACGCATGTCCACAGCAGACTGCCTAACTAAGTCATTGTATTCCAGGTTGAAGTAACAGATTGGCTTGAGGCCGCCAAAGTCCTCCTGGGCCTTCTAGAGGACTGATTCCACTTTTATGTCGTCTTCCATGAAGCTCAAAATCTGATTGTAAGCGGGAGCCACGTCGCTTTTGGCGCAGTTTAGACGGACGTTCATGGAAGTCTCCTAATGGCCATTCAGATTCAGAATCTGTTTCCAGACATAGTGGCTCTTCTCACTATCAGTAACCAGCAATAGATTATGTGGATATACAAGTAATAGACTATATGGATATAGCATGTGGCCTCAATTCCTAGTGATTCGTAGCGTTTTATAGACATTCACGCGATCCAAAGATGATGTGATAGTATGGTTTCGGTGCGCGAGCCTCTCAGTATAATTAATCTTTACAGGAAAGTTTATGTCAGCAAAGACTAGGTTGTTCAGGTGCTGGCTCTATTTTTCTGGCCTGCCCCCGTCATCGTCTGCTCTGTATAGGGCTGACAGAATGGTCCATTGAAATAGGTGTTGTAGTTATTTTCCTAGTTTATTGATAGAAAGTCGCGTTGGAATATAATAGCCTCGAAATTGGCTGTACCGTATCACGCCAAGATCGAGTGCTATTTAACTCACAGAATACCATACGCACCAGCCACACCTACACTTTTACATAGACCGTTAAGTGCCTCTTTGGAGACGCCATCAATGCGTACCTTGATCGGCCAATGGACGTTCTACTAGCCTGCTACAATTTTCTACAGATATGCCATGAACTAGGCTAAACTTGAGGCTTCCAAGTTCCCTGATCTCCTGCGATGAGGTACAACACACTGATCACAAGGGCATTAAGGAATGCCAAAGTATCTGCTTCGAGGGATCTCTTTTCAGAACAAACTCAAAATGGGCCGGATGGAGCAAAATACAACACTTGTAGGTCTTTTGTGGATTTTGTCGCTTCACTTCATCTACTGAAGAAGCGTATGGTGCGTACGCAGTGTTGCAGGCCATCAATTAGCTCTACCATTATTTCTATTGGTATATAATTATAATAATGTATTTATTGAAGATCATATTACACGTAACAAATCTAAAATTTCACATGTTAAACATCATCACGTAAAGCAACTACAATACAAACACACTTTATGCATATGAAAGACAGAAGAACACTACAACACCTACACCAACAATATGACAATGAGAATGCCACTTGTGAACATTTATGAAGACCAGAGTACATACTATGATACTTTATTAGTTGCAAACATTTGATATGTTCCGAAAGATACAAGTAAAGAATAAAATAGTATGTTAATCAGCCAAGGAAATCCACTGAGTTGTTATGCTTATATTACGTGTATTATCATTCATGATTATAGTTTTGTGAGTTTTTTATTAAAAATATTTTTAAATACTAAATGTTTTATCACTTCGCACTTCAAAAATCAGTCAGGTGTTAAGCGCGTAAATTCGTTCATGAAGTTCCAAAGTTGAGTCGCACTGTTGTTCAAGTAAATATCACGTTATGTGAATGGATGTCGTGAGTTTTTATGAAAAGCCATGTTGACCTAATATTTAATGAGCTAGTGTAACCACGTGATTCTGTTTACGGTTAGAATAATGCATTCTTAGTGGTACCACCAGTCTTGGAAGTTGTTCAGTTATATGGAGAGGATTAAGTCATTTGTTTTGTTTAATCATTCACTGGAATTATCGTGCTCGAAATATTCACATTAATAGGATTAGGAAATAATGTAAATTCAGTTAAAGACTTCTTGATTTAAAGCTGTCACGGAATTTCTGTGAATTCATTTATAAACATTTTGGGATTATGTCATGTTGATTCCTCTATATTGTTGATACATCAATACATTATTTACCATCCTTCAGAATACTAAGGGAACTCATTCAAATTACTCGATACTTTTGGTATTGATAGAAGACTTAGGACTTTAGGATTTCATTCACCATAATATAATTTGTTTTGAATTCCTTCACTTTGCCTTTTAGGGATCCAAACAATATTTTCAATTAAAAAAAAAAAAAATTTTTAGTTTTCGCTCTTTGTTGTTACTTATTTTAAGACCATACAGTCGTCACACCATACCTTGTGATAAACGTTTATTTCCAGTGGGAACAAAAGCTTGGGGCAGGATACATTGTGCAAATTAAAAAACAAGAAATTACTAGCAAGTGTTAACGCTTAAAATCTGATTTCATTATTAGACATATGACGAGAAACAAATCATTAAAGCTAGTAAAACATTAACGCATTAACTTGGGGGTGAATGTTTCTTTGATACTGGCCTAGCCCAGTCTTACGTCCGCTTGAGTTACCATTTTAAGCATTAGTGTTTCAGTTCCTACACTATAATATATAAAAATATAAATATTAATGAGTACCATTAATACGAGACACATCCGATGTCCGATAATTGACCACCCAATTTGTGGAACAAAAACTGCTTTGCAAGTGAACACTGTGTTTTTATTTAAAGTGACATTAAAATCTCGGTTGGAAAACGAAAATCTTTTGAGAAAATTATTTTTAAAGAATACTTCTTGGGCATACATATCTTGAAATCTATACAGTAGCTATTTCTGTGTTTTGCCATACATACACTAGAGACTCGTGTTTTTCTTGTCAAGAAGTGATCATCGACGTAAGTAAAACAGAAACAAATCAAATCGACATTGCTTAATATGCGAAAGTTTGGTAATAAGAATTGCAGTAAGTGCTATTCTAAGGTAACATGAAGGGAGTTGTGTCTTTGACAAAGAATAATGAGGACACGTCCAATATGTTAACATCTATTTGCTCTCTTTGCAGATGTTTGCAGTCTTGTGCTCAGTTCTTATCAGCAGTGCCTTGTAAGTTTACATCCAATTAATTCAACATAACTAAGCAATAAAAAAACCAAGTCAGTAAACGTGAATCAGCTTAACAGACAAATGGGTAAATCTAGGCTTATAAATCAGTACCTCTCTCGTAATGATATCGATTTTCGGTTTAAGGGCTGATATAGGCTTTTCATTAAAAGCTGCAAAAATCAACAGCCAATTTTGGTCGCACACATCGGTGTACATTTTATACACTTACCGGTATTTCTCGCTGCTGTGGAGCTACCGACAGCTGAAAGCTTTCTTTGGTGACATGTACATTATATTTCCCGAGAAAATCCTATATATAGTGACTTGTAAATCCACGTGGAATAGCACAACCATCTGTCCTGTGGCCATTTTGAATTAAGCGCAAGATATGGTTGTTACCAATTACTGGTATGTATCTAAAGTGTACTCAGGTTTGTTACGGAAAGATTTGTAGACAGTAAAAATATTAAACTAACGCACATAGAATTAATCGAGAACAGGCTAATATAATAAAAAAAAATAATTTATATTTACTTATCTTCTTGAGTTCGTTTTTCCAACTCAACGTTTAAGCAGGTAATGCATACATGTGTTGGAATTTCTTTAAAGTATTTTAAAGTTTTGTTAAATCGTATTTTTCTTGCTGCAAAATGTTTTATGAAACTCTGCTCATCATATTTATGTTCTTATTTATTTCTTAGGATTTGATATTGCCCTAGTTGAATCTGTTGTTTATATTGTTGATCAGCAAAGCAAAACAGCGAAACATTCGACTAGCTGAAAAAATCAGACATTATTCGGATGTCAATCTGCATCCTTTGATATTCGCTCAAATACAAAATTTTCAGTCATACCATATTTGCCAAAAAGTAACTTTTTCAAATAATATTTCTCTATGTTTTAAAATATGCCTGTATTTGGTCCCTTAAAATACATTTCAAACATTGTTTTCTCATTCATTGTTTTGTTCATACCTTTCAGTGACTTGTGGGGTGGGGATTTGTTGTTGTTGTAATGTTGTTTTAAATCTGTAGCATGGAGAAGAAGTGTTTCTGGCGCACCTGTAATAACGAATTTATTAAATGGTTGCTATTTTGGTGTTTTAAGGAAGCCGTGTAGACAAAAACAGCTGGACGATTCAGACAAATGATATCTTAAGAAAGGAAATTCTCCATCAAATTTTATTTAAATTATATACTGGATTACAATTCCAGCAATTTGTATTTTCAACAGATAACGTTTATAAACCTTTGTAAATTCTATATATCCACTAGTGCTCATATGCATAGAGAAATGAAACCTTTTTTAAGTAGAACTTTCAACAGAAAATGTGTTATTTTTAATCGTTTGATAAGAGTCTGCTTTAAAACGTATGCCTAATATAACTTTTAAGATTTTCGTGCTTTAATCAGGGCATAGAATATTTGAGATGGAATAGATAATCGTTTGAGCGTATGTTTGACTATACTTAGAGTGTCCGGTATCTATGAGAAGGACGTGGAAGGTATTTTATGGCACAACAAAAAAGTTCCAAATTTCAGTATTTTTGGTTTCCTGCCGGAAACTATCGACTACAATAATACACTTTAGACAGCCAATTGCACTCTAAATTGTGGATTAAAATTGACATATTTTTCACAAAAATCCTTCTCAACCTGACATATAGCTGATGCATGTACCAATTGCCTCTAAACCTAACGAATGTTCAGCCCTGTAGTCAGAAGCTCACGCTGAATCATGTACACTCCTAAAAAATACAAGTACTGACAAAAGACTGGATGATGTAATCCTTCTTGTTACAAAATGCTTTTTTCAATAATTAGCACAAGACAGTCCTAATGCACCGCGGTTTTTAAGATGAAGATGATAGGATTTTTATTCTTACAAAAATTAAATTTTCGCAAAATAAGGGAAAAAAGATTATAAGTATGATAATTGTACATACGTATGTAATATACAACATCCGCATTCTTTATAAAACTCAGATCACTAATTAATTTTCCATGCCTAACAGCTGACAAAAATGATGTGTACTACTTTGTCCAGTAAATATTTTAGATATTTCTTGAATGAAGTCTACGCAAACATTGTGAATAATCAAACTGGGGTTCATCGAAGCATTTTTGTTTCTTTTATTGTTTAGATAAATATCCATAAAAGTTGGGTACGGGTAGAAGCAACGATAAATACCAGCCTTTCACCGATAATTCTGGTCCGCTCGAAAACAAATCGGATGTTATAAATGCACAGGCAGAATCTGTGTAGAATATGACACCACCAACATAAATGTTTTAAACAGAAAAAAGAAATATTCCATGCTGATGTTACAGCCAATAAAACTGATCTTGAATTAAGTACGGTATCCAATATTCGCCCAGTCGGAAATTTCTTCACTGCTAAACTGATATCTCGCAGTCTGAATCGTATAAACCAATAAACTTACACCATCCTGTATCTTTCATAAATACGGCAAGGACAAAGGATGTTTGTTTTTTCGTTCATTTCTATGCCTTGACTGCTTGCTGTGGGGGCATATGGGCTTGATCCTGTCCTTACGTACTTATAAGCATCAGTAAAAATATACCGAGCACATATCATTTTATGTAGATCTAGTAGTTATTGCACAATCATGCTAACGGACCTCTCAGGAGGGTCAAAGGTAGGTACAAATTTCATTTGAGTACATTAGGTAGGTTTTGTGCCATCGAGAATACACGTGATTTGTTAAGTTTGTTTGCAAGCATCAGTCACTAATGACTTAATCAGATTTCCATACCGATAAGCATTTTGTCATAAACGTTTCAATCTTTGTTTTACATTTTAGCACTTTCTGGGACCTTTTATTAAAAACCATGTTAGTATCATTACGCATAAACAAACGGACATAGACAAATTAATTATAATCCAGCAATCTGCTACCCATGCTAGAATAAATATGTAGATGTAGTTATTAGAGTTTAATGCCACAAAAGCATTTGAGTTATTTTTTTAATACTAATTTTTTAAAAATTTTGGACAAAAAGATTTTAAAATTATTGAGCCCAAACCTAGTGGACGTTAACACAAAAAATTCAGTACGCATGTTTCTACGCATATGCAGATGATTTGATTAGATCATTATGCAACTTAAGAACTATTGCGGAAAAACAACCTGACACTGAGAAATGAATTTTGGAAGACGTGTTTGTAATGTAGATGATCCACGCAGAGCCTAACGCCTATATATATATATATATATATACACACGCTTGTGTATTTGAGACTTTTGTGGGAAATAATTTCGGATGAAAACCTTATCAGCATGGTTGCACAAAAACCACTGCATATTGACAATTGAAATTTGATAGTTAAATTTATTAAAACGTAGACAAAGTAAATTTCATAGGTATATTTGTCTCAAAAATTAGAAAAAATAAACTTGATAGGTATATTTACCAAAACAGAGACAAATTAAACTTGACTGGCATATTTGTATGCGTATGAAGAAGATTTGATGACATTTTCATATCCGTAAGGCAATTTTTCCTTTCTATTAAAAATACATTTTTGAACTCTTTGCACTAAATTTTCGTGTCTGTGGTGTGGTCATATGTGTTTCACAAACCCATTTTATTTATAGGAGACAAAATCCTGAAGACTTTTCATGCTTTATTGGATTAATCAACGCGTCTGGTTGTCCCAGTTACAGACGTAGCAGAGTAGCACCAACCTGAATATTTGTTTTTGTGTATTTATTGATTGATGTACAGAAGTGGTAGAGGAGCACCAACATCAATATTTCTTTCTGTGTGTATTTATCGATTACTTTATTCATGCGCTTCTCCTCTTGTCTATGAGAACTATCGCTATTGGCTAATTGGTGTTCATGGGACTCGATTGTTTTGATTTTGTTTTCAAAGTAAGTGTACCAGCCATTGTCCCTGCTTAGACGGCAAGGGCAGACGGAGACAAGGTGAATTTTAAATAACTCCCTGCTTATCGAAACGAGAACAATATCAGGGCATGAAGTCATAATAACCGCTTCTACAAACGAACGTGTTATATCTGAACCAGTGATTACGCGTTTATTTTTTATCGCTCTGACATTCGTACATGTTGATGTTGCCCCACCACGGTGCAGCGAAACAGTGTTTTTTTTGTCATCCGTGTTTATTGTTTGTCAAAACTGCACAAATGTAGCCTGCAATGTTCAGGTTTCACTAAATTTCTACAAATATCTCTCTAAACTGAGAACTTACATTACTTTGCTTGTGAAACTTTTTTCCATTTAAACACGTTTACAGAGAAACCTGTTACGCAAAAAGTCTTTTTTATTTCTGAAATACAAAGATGAAGCATTCCGCAAATTTGAGGAAATCCTGAAAGTTCCCGCAGACAACAAACAGTACAACAAGATAGATTCTTTTAAAGATAATAAGATACAGTGTTATCTTAATTTGATTCCAATAACGGCTGAATGTTGAATGGAAATTTAAAAATTGTGCCAACCAAGCAAAAGAAAGATATTCAAAAATCTCCTTATTAGGAAGGAAATTTAAGATGTGTATTGACATTGAGGTAAGATTACTCTGATTGATTGGCACATCTTGATAAACTCATAAATATATAAAATTATTTGTCACTTATTTTTAAATTGTCTTTCAAAATACCATTATTTTTGTGTGTGTGTGAGTGAAACCATCTGTATTTGCGTTTGAAAGATTTCGATTCATATCTCAAACATTTCTGATTCCATGATCTACTTTCACTGAATCCAGTGCGGCTGTAACAACAATACCCTCTCCAGATGTAACAACAACAGCACTCTCCCCAGTTACATTATTCTTCACTGGATACGACACTAACCCAAAGGATGGGGTTATTTCAAATGCAGAATTCCACAAGGCTGCGTATACATATGACACCAATGGTAAGCGTAAAGGGAATATGAGATTATCTGTTTTGAGGACAGCACAATCTTACTTGTTAATATTGTAGGCTTCCCTAGTGACCTATGACGTATATTTGACTATTAATAATGTCAGGTGTTCGTCTCATAGTCAGATCATTCTGGAATAAAGGCATACTTTTTCATATCAAAGTACTCAGCCCCTAAGAATGTACTTATCGTCAGTACTAACAGACCAACACGTTCTCCATTATTTATTACAGGCATTGTTGGATTAATGCTCTATATTAATCAAAAACAGAGAGAGAGAGAGAGAGAGAGAGAGAGAGAGAGAGAGAGAGAGAGAGAGAGAGAGAGAGAGAAAAATTTATAGATATACACCAGACAGAACGGGAAGGGCTATCTCTGGATTCTATAGGAGAATTCTTGATAATAGTAGGCATAATTAATATTTAATAAAAATATTACTATCATACAAGTTAGAGAATGTTTAATTAGTACTCTACGGAGATTCGAACCCAGGTGCGCGGGTAAATGGCGCCCACTGCCTTGCCTGAACACACCAGCCCATATTCCATAATGACCAAGCACACATCATCGAAAAATGATGCATCTCAGTATGCACTCGTGTGTTACAGACACACTCGCATGACGACCTAGTAATTAATTCTCATCTTTCTCAGTCATTCCGGATTCCTATGAAACAAATCAAGGTATATAGGATTAATTATAGAGAAAAGATCAGATTTCTTCTATCGCAATTGCGGGTAAAACAAGATTGGAAGCACTCACCACTTGTATTCTTGCTGTTTCTCGTCGACCCTGAAAGGTTTTTGCAGCAACATCAATGTATTGGAATACAAGGATCATACATATGTTTCCAGGTATAAACGTTTGCCGAATTCCGAGGGGAGAATACATCTCTTTCCCTGGAAATACTTTCAGTGATTAATATTAAGTGCAACTGTCCTGAATTCCAAAAGAGGAAAGAAAAATGAACTCTGTATGTGAGCGTGTGTGTGTGTGTGTGTGTGTTTGTGTGTGTGTGTGGAGGGGGTAGTTCTTGTGGGTGTTATTTATTATCCTTGTTGTGATTATTATTGCAATTACAGAAGTAATAACTTATATGGGACATAATCTATGATTACACCACTTTACAGAAACACATTAGATGGTACTGTTGCTCTCTCTTTATGCAGGTTAATACCAACTAGGTTGCCATTTTATCACCGGAGTTCAAATCAATTAGGAGCGTCACCTAAATTTTCAAACAATATTTCCATCCCACACAGTCATGTTATCTTTGTAAATTTAACTGTTTCTTTTGTGTTTATTTTCTTTTGATCTTGTTGTCTCTGTTTTGTAAGTAAATGCAACAAGGGCTCAATGAAATTTGAAAGTGCACTCGCTGTTATATTTATATACAATTTCTACATCTGGATTACATGCATAGACTATACTGGACGCCAAAAAATCATGTTGATATCTAAGAACTATCTTACACAGAAAGGAGGTAAACATTGTCGATTGATTCCAACAGTTATTTCCCTTGCAGAAATATGCTTGAGCCACATTCATACGAGGTTTTGTCAAACTATGTTCTTTTCACTTTAATTAATAAAGTTTCATATCCATATTAATAAGTTACCCAACATCACCCTTGCACTCAGTTTTGTATATAAGAGATGCATGGCAACATTCTGGCTTCATCGGACGAAACTTGCTTTAAGGAGTTGTGCCTGGTAACTTTAGTTAAGCATTGGGATTTGATACAACATGGCAGCTAGCTCATTGTTTTTATTTCGAATCGAAGCCGGTATAACTGCGTAGGAACGCTGCAGGCTAACCCTGTATCTAGCGCAACAACAAATACTCCTCCTCCTACTACTGCTACTACTACTAATAATACTAATGATAATAGAAACGATATAATGCAATCGACATTATCTTCATAACAAACATTGTCATCAGAAACATCGTCAACATCCAATATTTGTTAGCGTTATGTGTTATGTTGCATCACATACCTTTGAAGTATACTAAGTCAACTCATGTACAAGAGCAAACTAAAAAGAGTTTCATACAACTGGATATAGTATATAATAAATTAAGACAAGGAATGAAAGGAAAGAAAATAAATAATCATACCCCACTGCAGTTCAGATCAATTTTCTATCCTTAAAAATGAAACGTAGTTTGCACTGATGAGCAGTGTGACAGTAGTTAATGGAAGAAACCAATATAGAACTTTCCGACATCTACGTACACACAAGCTGATGATCAAACTGTCGTGTGCAATAGTCCCAAATACGTAAACGATATATATATATATATATATATATATATATATATATATATATATATATATATATATATATATATATATTTACGAACACGCTTGTAAAATAGCAAACTGATTTGGTACAGTACCTGCTACAAATTTCGCAAGCAGATATTGTCAACCATCCAGCCATTTTATACGAGTCTGCCAAAATTTCATGTCGCATTATACTCAACATATTTTCATTGATTCGACTGTCCAATTTTAGTGTAGTTTAAAAATATTCAGTGGTCTGCGTGTATAAAATTGACTTCCAGTGTAGTAGAATTGTATCTCTTCAAATTCGTTGGCTGTATTAATGTGGTTAGGGAGAATGAACTAATTGTACGGCTAAAAGTTTGTTGGATTAAAAAGGTAAGGTTATTTAATTTTGTACCATTTGAAGATTTTGTTTTCGTAAAATAAGTAATTGTTGTTGAAAGGTTTCACTGTTTTTACTTAGTGCTGTTTACACTTGCCTGTACTTCTCTCTGCTCTTTTATAGCTAGTCTTTCCATTTCAGCCACTGTACTACCATAGTAATCTCATTTATGCACGCAATCTCTGCTCCTCTTCATCTCTGGCGACACGTGTTTCTTTTTATCTCTACCAGCAAAACAAAAAGACATTTACAACAATCCATGAAATTTTTCCATTCGTTTAAGCACCTACACTTAAATTACTACTATGAGTCTGTGCAACCTAGATCTAGTATAAACGTACACTACGAAGGGTTGTACTAACATTTACTTCATGGTGCGAAAACTCTCTTTTTTAAATCAACTGAATTGATTTTGTTTTGTGGGAATTCTTTGTAATCGAATGCTTTATGGATGAGTTAGACTTGGTTATGGTAAATATGGTATCCAGTTGATCGAGTATTTGTGATACTGGCTGCTGTACCTTTATACATGAAGTGTGAAAGCAGTACACGTGTCATGATGCAAGTATCAACATTTAATTGATTTTGATAACCTTTTATCTTGTTAACAGAATCCCGCTGGTGAGCGTGAAATCTTTGAAATTTGATTTCCTTTCAGTTTTTTAGAAATATAGTTTGATTGAACTTCGTGTGCTCTGATGCTGTCTCTTTTAATTTCTTCAGCAATGCCATTTGTTACATTGACTGGATATTACATGTGCTGAGTTGCCTCATCAATTATTTCATGTGTCCAAATTTATTGCTTAACTGCGATGTTTTTTGACGTAGGTTCTTTTTGCCCCCTGGGCTCGAGATCAACACAATTTGTTACGACTCCAAAGTCTTAAACTAAATAAGATATAAAGCAAAACTAGCAAGTATTGTAACACTTAATAAATAATTTAATTCATCAAGCTAAAAATGAAAACTTATAAGAAGCTGACAGGATTGTGAACTAAATAAAAAAAATGGTACTAAATGGTTCTATCGCGAATCCAAAATAATAGTGTTCCGAATGATTTGCAGATCATGAATGTGCAGATGTATCATTATCCTTGAATATGCTGAAGTGCCAACAGTCTTGATGTATCACAATGACATTGTCCAAAACTTCTTTGAATGAACTCACAATAATCACGTAATGTTACTTTAGTCCAGAATCATTGAGCGCTTTGTACTTCCAATAAATCATCCAAATAAATATTCCTCCCAAATTAAATTTAAACACGAGATTACAAAATCTGCAGATTGATATTACAACAAGAACATAGGAAATATGAATTAGGAATTAACTGGTCTACTCTTTCCATTATATACACCCAACGGCTCTACTTCGCAATATGTTCCCACTCGATCTATGTCCCAATACCTCCTTCGTGACATTTTTCATAATATCATGTCGCAGCAGGACCCACCTGATTTAATCATCCAATGGGAAGTTACCGTAAATGTGCAAACAGGTTCATTATTAAGACAGCAAGTAAAACTTTTCAACACCAATTCATAGCTCATTGCCATATATAGCCATGTAGTAAAAGTAATGACAAAATATGGATATAGATAACATATTACGTTCAATTTGCTCCCACAACTGATTGGTTTTTGAGTAAGCAACTTTTCTGTCAGGATCGTACTTAAGAGGCCTTAATGACGTAATTATATGAGCTGCTTGGGAAGGTATAAAACTATTAAGTGAGTACTTTTGGCTTGGCAAGTTTTCTTTTGGTGTTATCAAAAAGCCTGCAGAACATCCATGGAAAACTAGTAACTTTTTAGAACAATTTGCAACATTTTTCAATCTTTTCAAATGCACGAACGATTTCAAGTAAATATGAACATTTGTAATTCCAATGGTTGATTCAAAAACAGTTACTTCATACAATTAGTCACTCTGATTGATGTGAATATAACTTTCTTCTCCATGTATTATATCTCTGTTTTGACTAATCGTTGTATCTTCACAAATGCATTCTCAGTTATGATGAATCGTTGTATAATAACACCGTAAAGTCGACCAGATCTTCAATATGTGGCACGCATTTAGCTGAATACGTATTTGTGTATTTATCCACGTCAAATGTGTATTTGAATATATGTATACATTGAAAAGGTTTTGACTTAACGTCTTTTGCAGATTTATTCTGCGTATCTTTCACTTTTCACGGAATGCCATCTATTAATTAGCATCTTTTCTGAAACATTGAGATACATCTTTTCATGTTTCAAATATGAAAATCAACACGTGTTATGTCTTTAATTTTGTTTTGTATCATAATTAACCTTGAATGTTTAACTCACTGAATATTGCTATCACAGCTCGGAAAACTGACAAACTGATAATAATGTAGCCTTTTTCCCCCACTTGCCTTCTGCTGTGATTTTCAAACTATGTTGTCATGTGATTTTGTAAGTGCCACAATTGCAGCATTTTAACAACTTCATTTAATGAAGCAGTAAGATTTTACATGTCAAGTTATTATTGTAGTAGTTCGGTAGGAAGGTAGATGAATGTTCTGCATGGGTTGATGTTTGCAGTTTTAAGATAAATGGTCTTGTGATCACATGCAGGCATATATGTGTCTTTCAATAGTAAAGAACGTGGCTTCGTGATCACATGGATGTATTTGTGATGCTCATATTTGGGGGCAGATGTTCAAAGGAAACAAGTAATGGTAGCATGACAGGAGCATAATGTTGGAGGAATTAATTGCGGACATAAAGACTTATAATTGCTTCCGCCCAAAAATCCTGGCCAAATGCAATTACATTTGGCTTCTCGGTCATGCTAAGAAACTAACAATAACAATATTCAATGCCCTTTCTAGGTGATGGAAACATAACCCGGGTGGAGTTTGTCACTTTGTATAGTACAAGGTTGGGAGTGTCCGAACATCAGGCCGAAGTAACCTTTAATGCTATTGATCTCAACCACGACGGTACTTTTGATAATAAGGAAATCTCTGCAGTCTATAATGTGTTTGATGGAAACGGTAAGTAAACTACAGAACGCCGATTAATCGATTAAGAAGACAATAAAATAAAATGAAAAAGTGCACGATTTTCATGAAAGAGTAAACCATATGCAAGAGGATTTTTATGACAGTGTAAATCATATGCAAGCGGAAAAGAAACCAAAAATATAAAACCATACGCTTTGGTTTTAAGAAAGGGGTGGAAACACTCGACACAGGTTAAGAACGTTACCAAATGATAGAAAACTTTGCGCAAACATAAGGTATGGAGAAACAGAAGGAACATAACCGAAATCTAGACGGTGCGAAGGAGAAACTAAACAGTACCAACGGTACCTTAGGTAAAGGGTAAATGTATGGTGAACTATACCATATTATCATGAAACTATTAGAAAACCCTACACCTCAAAATTTCTACTCGTTGTTGAATAAAAACATTTTCAAGAAAGACAATTATTTAAAAATTAGAATTTTAGAATTTCATGCTACCTGCGAGTAGCTGCTTTAGGAGAAAATCAAGGTGGCTTAGGTGAATATTACCCATATATATAGATATATATATATATATATATATATATATATATATATATATATATATATATATATATATATATATATATATATATATAACTCACAAATAATGAAGACTTATGAGGATTAGGTGTTTCATTTAAATGAGATTTCTTCGACAAGCCTGTGTCACAGTCAGAAAATTCGTGTTACAGTCGGCAGATGTGTATCATTGTCTCATTATTTGCAAGTGTCCAGCAGAGTCAAGACGACAATTTTTGTACGTGTATTAAATGGTCTGCCCAGGACAAAAAGAATATACAATCTCTGCATTAAGCGATCTGATCTTTTATTCAGTTGGCTGACTATCCTGTCGAAACTATCAGAGACTTTAACCGTTTTTCGGTAAGTCGAGTTACGATCACTACAGTAAATCGTGCCTTTTCCAGATTCTCGCTCGGTGTAGATCTGTCTGATATACGTGAGAATCTGTTTGAACATGGATTTGAAACTAAATAGCTAACCGCTCTTTTGCAGAATTTGTTGAATATAATCCTTCTCTACAGGTTACAAAAACGTGCGAGGGGGCCAGACTTGCACGTACTAATGCCCATCTAGTTATTTATCTTTGTTCCCTAAGCATTCAGCTTTGAAACTCACCCGTTATTAGAACTCTTCGTATATTCAGTCATATTCTGTAGCATTTAGCTATTTGCAAAGTGTAATAAGTGAACGATTCCATTGAAAAGCTATTTCATAAGTCACATGATTATGCATTATACTAATATATTGTAAACTCTATGTTTATGGCACATAAGACACAAATTATACATTTTCTAGATAATAAAGATTGCACCATAACATTCCAAATGATAATCGGAATTAAACCAATGTACTCAATGTATTTATATAATTCCGTGTATGTGATAAATCTGTGATATTTCAATTGCTGCTATTAATCCCAATTTTGTGTTTCTTGCAGGAGACGGCCAAATGACGCCTGACGAATTTCTGGCTGGATTCACTCGATTTTCTACCGGTCATGGGGCGAGCGGCTAAATGTTTCAGACCCGTGGCATCAGAATTCCTTGACCATGCTAAGACTGCAAGCTTATTGCTAATCAATATCATGTGAAACTAAAAGAAGAAATAAAACTTATGATAAGTTATTGAAATTACAAACATGTGTCATGGCTAGGGAAAAATATTGTTATGTGTGATTATTGTCATCCGGCTTTCTTCGCAGTTCTGAGAAACGAGTAGGAGTCCTAGTCCTTCCATTTATTTCGTATATACGTTCCTATAACACAATTTCTGCTACACAAATTGAGACAGAAGCTTTAAAAACATTTTTGATTGCACATGTCATGAAACAATGATTATAAAGATAGACAACAAATCTTGCGTGCAGCGAGAAAAGAAAATTCATTTCTTTCTGAGATCTAAATTAATGTCTATTCCAAAGCACAGAGCCTTCAGAAGACATTCAAATATGTAACATTGATTTAATATGCCCAAACGGACAATACTATAAACAAAAATCATATTAGGCATAAAGTTTTGTGTTTCCGATAACATTACTGATGACACTTTATAATTATGCGTAATAATTATTTCTGAGCAAACATGTATGATTGTAAGGTTTTACGTATTATTAGATGCAAACTTTCCTGTGAAAAATGTGTACCATATTTTATGAGCCAATATCTCCCCGAAATGGTAAGATAACCACAGAACACCTAATCTAGAATGTAGAGCAATTATGGTTTAATAAGCCATTATTACGTCCTCCCTGTTTATTTTCTTCAGCTAAATTTTAAAGAACGGTGTATAAGCAAAAACGTTTTAAAATATCTTTAGGAAGAAGGTTACCACCTATAATAATACAACAAATAATGAAAATAGCTATGGTTACATGACATAAGTACAGAATAGGTTGATATTTTAATTATGTCCATTTCTGCCATAAAGGCGTGTTGCTATATGAAGTAGCCAAACTGTAAATATCCGCAGTGAAAATTTAAAAACACATTAATAAAAATAATCTGCAACTTGATGGCTAAACCAGGCCATCTTTGGTACTAGACATCATACTCAGTATTTTTATATAGTGGAAATAACAGTCATTTGTAACCATTTGTCGTAATCTTTGATCACATTCAGAGAAATTTCGCTCAGTTGCTGCTACACCATTTTAGTCAAACGATGAACTCATTTCTTATCAGTCCATCGTCTCAGTCGGAACAACCTCGCCTATTTAAGATGCGAGTCGAACAATTTATTTATAAGAAACTCAGTTATAATCATAGTGATAACTCTTAGTTTGGGATGTTTTACTGTTAAAATATCTGGCTTGATTTGTGAAGAATATCATTGTGTGCATCTTTTAAACTGATCGGTTATGTGTAGCTGTATCCATCTTTATGATTGGATCTCTAAAAATAGTTACTGGTCGACATCGACATGGCAATTGTATTCATACATCATAGGTCAAGCCATAAATTGGAACGATGTCAGGCAAGAGACAAAAACATACCAACCATTGTAGATATAAACTTCGTTTATATATGTAATAAATTAAATTATTATTTGCTAAGTTCATTGGAAATAATGAAATTTTCTTTTGAAAGGAATACAACGAAATATTGAATGAAATCTGTATTCAGACTGAACAATGTATCTCGTTTGCAAATAAATTACTGGAACAAATCTATATTAATTCATTGAAAATAAATAATGTGACAGTGGTTCTGTATTAGTCTCTTTGCGTGCAAGAACGGACAACATATGGGTAACCTAAATATAATTGAATTAAATTTATATCATATTATAATAAACGTTATACTTAAGAAAACATTCAACGGCGTTTAGACAGTGAAATCACTCTTAGTACAAACTGGAATTCTTGCTTTGAATTTAGGAAAGAAAGGAAGAAATCATTCAGTTTTATTTAAACCACTCTAGTAGTAACAACGGTGTTCCATCCATTAGGTACAGCTAGCATCGTTTCAGGGTGAGCGGTCACATAAAAAACCCATAATCTCAACAATATCATTCAAAGCAAATAAATGGATTAACTTTGAAATGATAATTTATAAAGGTACATAGTTCTTTGTTTGAATTACGTGAATAAAATTGGTACATATTGTCAAATAAAACGAACGATAGAGACATTGAAACACCCTCATAACGTGTACGCATGAGACGAAACCAACGAATAATAAACAGCCACCATACCAGAATAGCGTATTAATAAACAAAACATTTGTTTGGATTGATTACTTCCTCGTTTACTTCAACGGTGTTGAGCAACTATCACAGGGAAAATAGAGTAATTTAGACTAAAAAATTATTGGTAGGTAAAAATACCTGAACATACTAGGACCAAACTTTGGAATTTAAAACAAATCAGCCCTGTTGATGTGGGTCTCCATTTAAGTTGATTTCTTCGTGTATCTATTCTTTAGATACTATATGGTCCTTATATATATTTAAAACACAATGATTTATGGTATATTATGGAGCCCAGAAATATCTCTCTCTCATATGAATAATGTATGACGTTTCAAGTTAATTGTCATGTGAAAGATCTCGTGTGTAAACAATAGGAGTATTAATAATCAGTAAGTAGAACAATTCTTTTAAGATTCGCTCCGGTGGCCTAGTGGTCAGAACGTCCGCCTCGGATGCGGGAGGTCGTGGATTTGATCCCCGGCCGAGCCATACCAAAGACTTTACAAAAATGGTACTTAACAGCTGCCTCGCTAGGCGCTCAGCATTAAGAGGTTAGTGTTAGGACTGGTCGGCCTGGTGTCAGGATAATGTGACTGGGTGGGACATCATGCTTCATGTCTGCGGCCTGATGCCCCAGTGCTAGACATCACTATAAACTGTCACACTGAAGACATCATAGGGATATGACTCAAAAATTGTTAAAGCTACGTTAAAAATCTGAAACACACACACACACACACACACACACACACACACACACACACAGGTATGAGACTCATCATTGAAGTCAATAGTCTCTCTGTTAAAAGGACAATAAGACCATTTATGCCAATATATAATGAGTATTAGTGACAACAACTGGAGAGAAATTTGTCCATGTGTGTAATCGTGATTTCCAGTATGTAACACCGGTGGAGTTTCTATCTTTCATCACGTGGCTGTTGTCTTTCGTGACACAACCTGCTACTCATAACATAATGACAGAAAACAATCATATCTCCATGGTCGCTTGAGCATTATGTTACAATAATCCAAATAATCAAAATAAACATTATTGCAATATATGTACATCATGAAAAGAGCCTCGATTGGTGTTAGTGTCCGGCAAACAGGACGGTTGGCACTGAGTGAACCAGCTAGATGTATAACTTCTTTAGTCCGATCTAGAGTCGAACAAGCAGTTGCAATAATGTTATTTTCTAAATTCACATTCTACCTTATTCTTTATGAAAGATAAGTCAGTCTCATACGAAAGTTGAATCGAGAACTATATCATTATTTTCTGTCTGCCTGTGTTAATCCCATGGAGAGAAAGAGTGGACCACAATGTTTGCTTTCTTTCCATTTGTATCATTCCTCAAGCTATATGCATTACACAATTCAGACGTTGTATTACCTTAGTGATCGCTGTTCTTTGAATGGTGATATATGTTCAAACGTCATTTTAAATTTTCACTCTTCAGCATAAAGTAAACTTTATACTTTCTGTCTTAGAATGAGAAAAGTTGTAAATAGGAGTTTTACTGTTTGACAATTGCATCAGTAATCAGACTGTCCCATTTTGACTTCGCCCTTCAATTTTCTTAACGTGAGAAACATGATCATTCATTCTTGATTTGTACTGGATAGGAACATCCTACCCTGGGGATCAGAACGGTTTCTATCCTACACTGATACATATGAATTAGTCTAGTAAGCTTCATAAGTCCCCACATATTTTCAACAATGATTAAATCTTTTCATTTTCAATGACTTAAGGAAGACATGTAACTTCCCGAGATCCAAATAATAAGAAAGGTATGTTTCCAGACTACCGTGTTGATATAGTTAATACATGCATCACTTTAGAAACTTTAGAATGTGTATATACAAAACAGTCCTTTAGTGTTATAATAATGAATGGGAAAAATTGATGGAACGTTTTGCGACCTTTGCATTTTTGGGTTTGTTGATGTGATCTTTTCATTCGTGAGCAAAAATATTTTCCTTATAACCCTCAGTGCGTGTATAGTGCAGTATTATGAGAAAGATTTATTTAGAGTAGATGTTTAATTTATTTACAAAAGGATACAAATTTGTATTTTACCTTCCATTAGAAATAAGCATTAGTTAGATGAATGAATTACAAAAAAACCGTTAACCAGTAAAATAATTGTGATGTTTGCAAGATATCCATTAAATATATGGACATAAATATAAATGAAGGCAAACTGGAGACTCATGGCAATCGAGATTATAAAAGACATTTTGCTGCAATAATAATAATAATAATAATAATAATAATAATAATAATTATTATTATTATTATTATTATTATTATTATTATTATTATTTCTTCCACAGAACCTTCCAAGATGGATGTAACATTAATTTGTTTTGTCATTAGATTGGTTTTTGAGATCTGTATATCTTTAGCACTGCGAAAGCTACAGATACTGATGATGATGACGATGATGATAATGATGATGATGATTTTGATAGTGATCTTACTAGCTGTTACTATTACAACAACAACTACTATTACCTGCGATTACCAGTAAGGTCGTGCTTACTTGTCGTGAACTGAAACTGGAGTAGGTAAATGAGAGATACTCTAACGATACCTAGATTTTTAACACTAGGAGTTTTGTAGTGTTCTTCATCCTACGATGTCCAGAAGAATTTCAGCTCATAAACAATCATCAAGAGTCTTTATTAAGGTCCGAAAGTTTCGTAATATCAGTGCATCAGCTGTCAAATTTTGAGTAGCCATCTGTCTATGCACTCAATATTTAACCATGTATCAGTCGAACTACAAAACAATTATCATTAGAACGCTATTTATACAGAGCACGGATGGTTTTTGGGCTGTGTAGTTGTATTTGGAAACACCAATCAGCTCAAATAAAGCAATACTATCTCTGGATAGCACCAACACAAATGCCTGAGGTTATTTTAGATGCGATCACGTTTCCGTCATTTGTCCCACTTTGACTATGTGCATGCATTTTTGTTATCACTTGAAGGAGACACTCGTTTATGTTTTGGTCGAACGAAAATATAAATTCATTAGTGGATCGCCTTATGACCTCAAACCGCACTGCTTACGTTGTTGTTGGTGATGACACGCTGAGTGTGTAACGTCAAGTACTGCTGTTATTATGGTCTAATTGCAACTATTGTTAATTCAAAATGTCCACTGTTTACATCCTATGAGTTTTATAAGCATGCCACAGAAAGGCAAAGCAAATTCTATTTGACACTGTCTCTACATGTGTCTAAAATCATTGTCACTTTTGAAAGAAACTTCTGGTTTTCTCTAAATGGGACCAACCTTCAGATACTAACACCCATCATGCGTTTTCGCCCTCCACATACCTGTCCCTGGATGATGTGCATGTACTAGGGATGTGAGGAGAACGCTTAGAAGCTTGATTGAAATGCTGCTTGAAAGGACAGACAGACCTTGTACAATATAATGCCTTAAATGCTGGGTTATAGCACCAGCATTGTGCCATATAAAAAACGAAATATATCCAAGTTAAGGGAACACATCATTGCTTAAAATGTAATCTCTGTATTATATATTAATTAATAAATGATGATGATTATTCCCAGCTAACAAAACTTTACCGGACACGTGAGACAACAGTCCATTCACATCACTGTTATTTTGTGACATCATCAACAGGTTCTGTAAATAGAAGCTATTATACTTAAATTCAGAAATTACTATTTAGATTGTGGAAAACCGAATCCATCCACTGTAATCAGATCACATGCCAGGTCAGATCAATTTTCTTCACGTCGTGTGGTGGTCTTGATTAGGAGGTTTTGCATAATATGTGCTCGTGTTTCAGAATTATAATAATTCAACAGAATTGAAATCAAACAATATTACACTCATATCATAGGCAATGTAAGCAGTTTGTATGGTTGCAGAGGAACAGTCTTTCTTAAGTTCTTGAGGTCCTTCTATTGATTGTCTTTGAAAACAATTTATTCTCGTTTCATCAGCACCTACATAAACGACCATCAACATTATTAGAGATGAATGTGAGCCTATGTTCATCAAGAGTTTAACTTTATAAATGCCATCTAATAAACATTTATTACTTCTTAAACAACCATTACAACTTCCATGTTCAGCTACTGTCATATTTAGAAAGAAATATTTCGATAAACACCTTGAGAAAATAATTATCAATCATTCAATACAGTACCAGTGAGCAACAAAACAAATATCAAAATTGAGTAAAAGTTGATTTCATACAACAAGATCATGTCCTTATATTTCTAATGTTGTCAAAACGTGGGCCTGTGGTATACATGATTACGGGTTTTTTGTTGCAAAATTTATTCTGCCTACTATATGGACAGCTGAGAATGTTTTGAATGCCATTTTGTTGAAACACAACTCACATGATACATTTGGACAGGGAAAGCTGTCAAAGTGCTATATTACTTTGTAACATATGTAACAGCAAGATATCATCAAAGTAGAGAAACGGTCTGGATGGACTGATTTCAACCAATGGGAAATGCTACACAAACGTACTATTAGGTACGTGTCGGTTGCAGAATAGTCAGTTAATCACTTAGGAAGGATGTTGAGGCAGAAGAAACATTACTAGATTGTACAGGATCTTTTGGAATAGGGACATAAACGCACTAAAACATAACGGTAGAACTGGAAAACAAAACAATCTAAGGGCATGCGACGTGATATATTCGGCCGGTTGCTAAAAACACTTTATAACGCCAGATTGTCTCCATGGTAGCAATCATTAATGTCTTGTGTCCATTTTTCATGTTTTATATCATCACTATGTCGCTTAAAAATATTCACTAAGTTAGGTTGGAAATAAGTCCACTGAATGACGTTCGTATGACCGTTCATTTACGCATCTGCAACGCTATTATTTATTTAGGTTGCGCGTCAAGCTTACTCAGAAAGATAGATGCCCCAAACCGAGTGCATGTTTTCCAACAATACTGTTTGATAATTCAACAAAATGACTACTTGGCAGATTTGTGCCAAGATAGATAAACTATTCCAAACCACACAGCATATGCAGATACAGTACCAAGCAAGTTATAGGAATAAGCATCGTTGAAAGATCTAAAGCATGTCAGCAAAGTTCAGAGATGATTAGACACAAAAGGAACAGCAAGAAATACTCGATATCCAGAGTAAACCTGTAAACATGGCACAATAATTGCTAGTAATATAAATTATAAATACTCCAAAGAATTAAAGACAAAATCTTTCCTGTGATAACAAAACCTTTCGCGTTGCAGCTGGAAAAATGATAAACATGGACCTATGTTCCTCTCTCTTTCTCTCTCCCCCACTAAGAAAACAGGCAATATGAAAGAAACTTTAAATTTTCATAAAGATATTTTAAATTTTCACAATACAGTACTAAATGCGTTTGGAAGAGAAACTGTTTTATTAATGGCAGTTTGTCCCTAGTTTGTCCGTGCATTTTCTAAACAGAATTAAGGATTAATCCAGTAGCATATATGTAGTTAAAAAGAAAGCAAAAGCACTATACTTCATATTATCGCTCATATGGCAGTTACCATTCACAAATGGTCAAGAAAAAGAATGAGCTGCAATCATTATTAAAGAGCTAATGGTTCGTTAGAGCATATGTCACGTGCGCCGACATAAGTATATTGTATACTACGTTTTGTGTATGTTATTTAATATCTTTAAGGCAGTATTAAAAACGAAGTTTAGGCCGCTGTACCGTGACCGTAGAAAATAAATGACTCTGTCTAGCGATCTACGAATGCCAGATAATATTTCCCAATAATTGTGCGAAAACAAGCTTAAACTAGTGGTGATGTCGATTTATTTTGAGGTAGGCACCGGATCTATGACATATAAGTAACTTCATTCTGCCGAGACTTCAATATTTAGTACTGACGAAATGACAACTGTGATATTCAAATCAGGGCAAACACTTAATCAGGTGGGCAACATAAGACAACTACTTCGGATGCAAAATGACAGAATATCAACTAGACTGTTAACCATTCGTGCACTCCACAATGCAGCATTACAAATAATATTATTAAACATGAATTAAGAGAAGACCCATGCTTTGAGTAACCATACATTTCATATTACAGATATGCCGTCAGGCGATGTTAACCTAATCTGTTAAGGTCACACATTTGTGATAACCTAGTTTTAAGTCGACATAAAGCGTCTAGCAATATCTGTGCAATATGGTAAGTAGACAAAGCACATGTATCATGTTTGCACGGTTTATCTTTTTTTTTGGTAATGGGGTCAGATATCACTTCGATTTTTAAAAGTGCTCTCAACAATGGTTCAGTTTTCTTTGTACCCTTTTTTCTCCAAAGCCTTTAACTTGAAACTTTAGGGAATAATTTAGTTTTATGTTCTATAAGGTGAAAGAAGAGAATGTGTTCACTGATCAAATAAATTGCTTTATTGGGTAAAAACAGTGATTCAGAAAAAGATAATGGCGCATGTTATTGTCTTATATGACTGAATATATACATTGTATATAGCTTATTGGCATATCATATTTTCTCACCAGAAAACATGCGATATATATATATATATATATATATATATATATATATATATATATATATATGAAAATAAATATTTCCTATAACGACAACGGTATCCGGTACACGACGTGCAGTTACACCATGTATTATACTCAGCAAATACTAGAAAATCTAAATTGAGAGGAATATTATTAATTTAGATCATTTATTGCATTTAAAATAAAAA
>JAECUM010027315.1:0-18109 GCA_016617855.1 Megalonaias nervosa | reverse complement strand
TTTTTTTTTTTTTTTTTTTTTTTTTTTTTTTTGTTCACAACGCAAATCAATCATACCACGATTCCGAACCTGAAACTGCTTTGTATATTCAATGTAAAAGAAATGCACACACACTTCCTCATATCAATTCAGTTTGTGTAACAGCCTAAATTTGGGTAAAATAATTGTTAAACTTACGTTATTAAAGTTTCACCTGCTCCTGCTCCTCCTTCATTCTTTATTTTTGTGCTGAAACTCCTTTCGAAATTCGCACAGAACATAAGTCGCAAAGCTGTAGGAAAAAATAATGAAAACTCCAAGGCCGGATGCTTAAAGCTTTATTTCTGCAGTTGGCTTCAAGGACCCATGGTACTAATTCAGTTCCATAGTAAACCTTGCAAACAACACGATATTAAAACTTCAATAACTTTGAATTTCTGGTGAAAGCTTAAATGTGTAGTAATATTCATATTTGACAATGTATTTAGCTTATAAATTAGATACACACAACAATAGAGAAAGCTAACCTGAAGCTTTCGTCCTTACGCTAAGGACTTCATCAGCAGACTGATGTGATTTCTACCAACTGTCAACATCGCTCGATGGAATGATGACCGACGTCGACAGATGTTAACAAGTTCAAGCTCGTCTGAGGTATCACGGGCCATGCACAATGTTTGCCCTGGCCATACTATAACTTGGAACTTCGTAAAAGTCCTAGATCGAGAACAAGCCTGGTTCGAGCGGGGATTAAGGAATCGATTTACAAACCGACCCTGAACAGGGACGGGGCCGTTACAACCTGCCGCATATCTGGGACAATTTGTTAACATCACTCACCATTCCATCGAACGATGTTGACGTGGAAAGTTAAATACATTGTCAAATTTGAATTTCTGATTGCTCATGATCAAACCTATATTTATCAGTATAGACGCATCATCGATGACAGCTTCTGTGTAGAGAAAACCACATGAGACGCGGCATTTTCAGGACCTACATGTGTTTAAAACACGTTCTTTAAATACCGCACCAAAGAGTCAGGTGCTAATTTCAGTAACGAGTATTACAAATACTGTTAAAGACTGAAATTCCATCAATAAAACAATATCTCTATTTGTTACAACTAGGATAAGCTTTCAAAATATTCTTTTTACTAAAATCTAACTTTCATTATCATCCAATCCTGGCCAGCGAAACCCATATATACTCTATTTTATCTTCACCCATTCCGGACTGGTTCCCGTTTTTTCATACAATCAGTACTATGTGTTCTCAAAGCTCCAAGTTAAGACCGAGGAAGTGGTCTTCCTTTAATATTTATTTAATTACAAGTTGGCGTGAAAACGTGCTCTTGACAAAAATACTTAATACACTAAATTTTGTCTACTTTTTTCAATTATCTCCAAACTATCTTGCTTTTGTAATTGTCTTGTGCTAGTAAGACACTGAGACAGACAGACAGGAAAGAAATGGACTAAACGTGGGTAGTATGAAGACAAATAAACAAACGTACGTTCATACATACATACATACATACATACATACATACACACATCTCCGTGGTATCGCATTTATATAATATTAATAAATTGTAGATTTGTGTAAATATCCAGAAATGAAACGAAATTAAACGTGAAGGTTGTAGAATGAAACTTTTTCCAAGCAGTCGGTTGGTAGCACTTGATCACTCAACTTTTCTCTCTTGAATTAACCGTCTCTAAAAGAGATGTGTTATTACTGTCAAAAGCAGTCCAAGTTTCCTTGTGGGCACGAATAAAAATTATGTAATTTACACTGACGCGCCCACACCTGCCTTGCAAGAAACAATTACCCAAAACCCCACCCCGCAAAGAAAAAGACATACAAAACGATCTGCTGTATTTTCTTTTATTAAGGATTTTAAAAATTAGACGCATTTAGATATGGCAATTTGTCTAGATCCAGCAAAGAGTCCTGTAAAGGACGTTACACGTGGTAAGTTTCAGCAAGAGAGTGATTGAGCTGGTTTAGTTATAGTCAATACAGAATAAAATTGAATACATTTTTGGTAATACTTAAATATTAATAACAAATACCATTTTGAGATCCATTATAATGGATCCTTCGAACATTAGCTTTCTGTTTGAAGGCCCCGGGTGGCCGAGTGGTTTAAAGCAATTGCCTTCACCGGTCACTGCCATCTCATCTCTGTCCGCCTGCATTCGAGTCTTGGGCTCGGCAAATGTGGGTACATAAAAAAGCCTGCCAGTAGCTTCCTTTGAGTCGGTGGTTTCGTCCCTATTTCTTCCTCCACCAGGTATACTAGCTGTTATGTATGCCAGCTTGAGCTGAAAAAAATGGCGTCACCCCCTTCCCAAGAAACAATATCTCTCTCTCTCTCTCTCTCTCTCTCTCTCTCTCTCTCTCTCTCTCTCTCTCTCTCTCTCTCTCTCTCTCTCTCTCTCTTAATGATTCTATTTCATGTTATCTCTCAACTAAGCTGTATTAATCTCACCTAGCACAGATTTTAAACAATAAGGACATAATGTCCAAGTACATATATATGCGAAACTTTCCTCCTTCTTCTTTGTGGCAATCACTATTTTTTCAGCATGATCTTGCGTGCAAAGCTATATTGCAGATTCACTGAATTTTTATCATCATCATCATCATCATCATCGCACATCTGCTACATCAGGATATCCATTACTTTCAAAAAGGTTTTGTTTTCTTCTCTCGTCGACCATCTGAGGACATGTAACATTTAATTTGACCACGTATAATGCTGGTTTCGAGAACATTCATATATGTTTTTTTTATTTTTTTTTGTTTTTTTTTTATTTACAACAGTTTAATAGTGCATGAATTAATGTGAAAAAATAGCAGGTGCGATGTGGAGTTCAAGAAATACAAATGTCTATTTGTCACATGCTGTGAATAATTCATTTAACTCCATATTTTGAATTTTACTGTACAAATTCTCGACCCTACCAGGACATAATATATAGACATAATTATCCACTCGCACCATTTAAAAGACAAAAACAGATAAAATGAAACTTAAAAGAAACTTAAAAAAGAAACAAATCAACTAAATAAAAACGGTCGCTATCGATATTTGGCGACTGTACTTAACGATATTAATATCGATATCGCTAATGATATAAGACGATTGTACTTTTTCCAACTATATTTTCTCTGCGCCTTCGGAAACGTAAACGCGGAGGTACATAATGTGGCACTGACGCCAACACACGCTTTGCCTTATTTATATGAGATTCATACGATACAAATCATCATATAATTATGAGTACACATTCTACCATACAGCTTTAGCAAGATGCCTGATTTTATTATCGAGACGTTAATATTTTGAGAAACAAATTAAGCAAATATAAACTAAATTCTAATGGTTATGAATGGTCTGGATGGTTTAGATCAAACTCCGACAACCTTCCGGTAAACGTCGTTCTTCTCTCTGCTGTTCATCCTGATATGTTCCACTACTCGTAAGATCTGCCGTTCACCTTGACATGATCCACTCGTAAGCTCGGATAATTCCTCTTGTTTGATGCTTTTGTTCTTGTGTACATCGAAAACTTGCTCCTTCCTAGAGAAGTTGTGTCTCCTGTTAAGACAACGCGTTACGGGAATCTAAGTGAACAACTCAAGAACGGACCCATTTGCGACTGAGTTGAATCCAGTTAAAGTCGCTTTCTCCTCGAAGGTCAGACTTCGAATGGATCGCAGGACATTACACGATGCAACTGCTGGAAAAAAATGAAATTTTTATTTACGATTTTGTTATGGTGGCGCTCTGCAGTTTCGTATTTTGCATAGGGTTAGAATTTTAAAGAAAAAGAATTTCCCCGACTTTCCTCACTGTTTTTACTGGCTATTTGAAAAAGACCTTGTATGTCTTAGATATAGTTCAAAGAACCTTTAATTCCCTTTATTTTGGTGTATGATTGATGGGTGTAATATGGGTTATAAAGTATACAGCTTGCCCTTACTCCAGATGTGCACCTTTCAGAAAGTGCTAGCTCCACTTGGTCATTTTCACTTCCTGAACTTCAGAGGTAAATTGTATAAAAAAGAGCCGATAACTATTTTCTAAATTTGATATATATGGTAATTCATTCATTGCACTTTCAGAAGCTGGTATTGTCTAGTCTGGCAAAATTAAATTTCCCTATTGCTACAGATAGTGTACTTTAGACTAATTCAGGCTGATTTTTTTAGCACAAGGGAGCAGTCATTTTAGTTAGCAGTGTTCTCAGATCATGTACAATTTTCAAAAGTACAATATCCAAAGAAATGTCAGCCACATTACATTAAAGTAGCATATAGGTATGCCAACATTCTCTCCACTGTGCATGTTTTAAATGCAAACAACTTCACCTTACACACATCACTCTCTCAAAAGTACATAATAACTGGTAAGCGCCCCCTATATTACTACAGCGCGAGAAAATGCATAGGGATTGATTGGGCGAATTTTATTATATTGCTCGAGTGCAAAACAGTGCATATAGGGACCAAGTGTTCTTTAAAGATGTAACAAGTACTTTCCAAAAGGAAAAACAGTGAAGTCTGTCCGAGTCAGTGAATACACAAAGCATAATTGAAAGTGAACAGGCTATCAAATAACCTATAAATTCGTATATCTAACATAGCCAGAAATGGTACATGAACTTTCAGATATTACTTGGAAATTTCTATGAATTTAAACACTCCATTGAGTATCCTTCGGGTGCCATGGGAGATACAAGACAAACATATCTACCATCAAAGGTACTGAAGCTTCTTATATTATTTGTTTCAAATATTTATGTACTCACCGAGTGATTTATACTTAATGTAATACAGGGTAGGATAGCGTTAATATTGATCAATATATGTGAATGCCTGCATGAGAGAGAGAGAGAGAGAGAGAGAGAGAGAGAGAGAGAGAGAGAGAGAGAGAGAGAGAGAGGTGGGTGGGTGTGATCTTACTTACAAAGTGATCAGATGTTATGGTTTCATTAATTTTCTTATTTTCAGGGATACCAATTGTACTTTCTTGTTGGGCAATAAGGGTATACAGACTGGTGGAAGATTTCGTAAAAGTATCTGATCCAATCAGTAACGCTCCATCCTATTCGGATAAATACAATACATTAATCTATATATTAATTAATTACTATATATTAATTTTAAGTTTCATAATGCATTATATTTCTTCAAATTTCTCAGATAAAACAAATTCACGGAGATGAAATTCTAATTTCTCGACGATAGGATTCTGTTCTGGTTCTTTTTTTACCCCTAAGCTATCTGATCAAATGAAATATAAACCTTGCAAATAAATGATTATATCTTGGTTGAAAATTAGAGATAAATAAAAATAACATGAATATGATAAGCGTCAATGAAAAAAAAAACCAAAAAAACATTTTAACATAAAATTGACTTTATTTTACACTTTCATGTTTCAATATGTTGGATAACTAGTTTAAACAAAACTTTGATACAATACCTTGTTCAAAAGTTTGATTGCTCTTTTAATGGTCCTCGGAGTTCCAACAAAGTCGAAAATTAAATCTGCACCTCCTTTGCACGTGCTTTTTGTCTTTTCTATCAGACTTGGTTCATCTTCATCAGCTGGCCAGTGGATAACGTCACTACAAACTTTCTGTGCAGCCATGAGCCTTTCGATTGAGCTGTCCGCTATAAAAATGTTGACTTGGTCCTTTGAATATGCCGGTATCTTGGACGCTATCTCAACGGCTATTCTTTCAGACTGACTGGTTCCAATTATCAACACAATTACTGCAATAAAATGATTACATGTATATAAGAAGAGAGTAGTTAATAATAATAATAAAATTACTACTACTACTATTACTACTACTACTACTACCACTACTACTACTACTAATAATAATAATAATAACAATAATAATAATGTGTGCTTAGTACAGAGCCTAATCTCTAGAACTCGAAGCGCTTTACAATACTGGATAACAGATAAAACATACACAATGACAATATTACAAAATCCAAACACAACGAAATTACAAAACAAAAACATGCTGACAATAAATAAGAAAGTAAACATTATTTAGTCTATGTTTTTTAGAGCAAAGTCCAACGAAATGTAAACCTTCACAAAGAATATTACCTTCAATTAGCAGTCTGAGCATGCGTTAACTGGAAGCCAGGTAGTGGTAAAAATGTTACCTCTATACAGAATCACCATATAAAATTGATATCTAACTTCAACTTTTGCCTAGCAAGTCAAGAAAAGTAAATTGTTTGATCTTTATTTTTATTTTTTTCAGAACTGTATGTGCATCTCGTAGTTTCCATTCGAATTCAAAGCTAACTTGCCCTAGTCACAATAAATTTGCACACTAGATGTCAAATAAAATAGTCAATTTTTAATCCCCTTTTAAGCACAACTTAAATTAATTTGCCAGACATTTACTTGACATTTCCGTATTTTAAAAATCAACACTATTCACCGATAACAGTGTCAGTTTAAAGAATAAAATGTGTTTATTAAAATGATATCATACTTTCTACCAAGCAATTAATTTCATGAAAGAATTTAAGGAGCGTAGAAGAAAGTTAAAGCGTGAAAAAGTAATTCATCAACTGTTGTTTTTCTCCTTCGTACCATGTTTATTGTTAACAAAATTAATTTATTAAAATTGACTGTATATGTTCGTACGATTTCAGTGGGATATAACACGGCGCATAAAGAAAATCTTCGGAAATCGGATATGTTGAATCCACGGACATTAAGGAACGACCGGAAGAAACCTTGAAGTAGTACCCTACTAAATGTCTGCAGAGGAAAGAAAATCTATTTACAAATCCTCGCTAACAAAAACCTATTTACGATTTTTTTCAAAACGAAAAAGATTTTTAAAAGTGTGTCAGAAAGGCGAAGTTTCATAACAAAAACGCAAACATTTAACAATCCTTCTAATTTAAGAAGGAATTCTCTGAGGGAATTTTGGAAATTTGTTTGAACAAATTCGAAATTCTTCAGATAATATTCCTTCTTAAGAAATCATTACTTTGATATTCACGAAACTTCAAAATCTAACATCTTATATGGATGCTGAAGAGTTTATAACCAAAATAAATGAAGGTTATTATTGTTATTGTTGTAGGGTTTAACGCCATTTTTCAGCACAAAATAGGATATACACGGCGGCCAGTATAAATGATGGAGGAAGAACCCGGGAAAACCCCGGAAAGAACCACCGACCCACGAGAAGCTACTGGCAAGCTATCTCACGTACCCACATTGGCCGAGCCCGAGATTCGAACCCACGCAGACAGAGGTGAGACGGCAGTGATCTGTAACGGTGAGCGCTTTAGACCAATCGGGGCCCGCGAAATGAAGGTACTTCCGGTAATAACGCTCTAATTGAAGGCTTAAACAAACCCGGGTCTTTAGATTACACTGGTACAGCTTTCAAAAACCTTCATGCCCATAAAATGCATGGCAACTATTTTAACTTCAGTGGCTATCTGATAAAGGACTGTGAAGTTTTAGCCAAATATTATGTGTTACATTTAATGCCGCGCATGAAAGTGTCCACTGTCCATTCAATGGAGGTGAAGTGGTAATAATATCGATCCATAAATATTGTTATACTTTAGAAAGAGGAAATTAAAAGGGGATTCCTCTTATGGGTTGCATATCTAAGTTATTTACAAGTATTATCAATACGAGATTAAATATTTGGTCTTAGGAAAACAATAAAAATATCACATTTTCAATCTAACTTCAAAAGAAAGTGGATATTATTGATGCTGAATTTACTATATGCAACTTAAATAATATTGTCAATATTTACATTAAAGACGGTAAAAGGCTTTAATATTTTATTTGTTTTATTAGAAACACGTATGGATGGGTTGTATTACATGTTTGCTTTTTTTAAATAAGGAGTTTTGGGTAATTATTTTTTATAAAAATGTTTCAGGGTCTAAATTAACTTGAGTAAAGTCCTCTGTATTATATATAAGATCTTGCACTGAATTTAAAACAACAACAATAATAATAACAACAATAACAAGCAAAGTTGCTTTAAGACAAGTTGAGGTAGGTTCTCCCATTCCGTTACCTTTGTTTATAGTAGATCTTAAAAAAAAAAAAAATTATCGAAAAATCTGGTGATAGTGGTACTTTGTAAAATGGATCATCATTATTTTTTGTTTGCAGACGATCTTGTGATTTGTTCAGAGACTATTGAAAAACTGCAAACTAGTACATTATACAAATGTGTAATAAATAGGGAATGAAGAAGACTAATCATTCCAAAACAAAAACCGTTGCTTACAGGAGAAAGGATAAATTAACAACTGAAGCTCTTTGTGCAATGATAGAGAACCGAGCAAATCAGTTCAATCTCTTGAATTTACTTTTTACACGAAAATGAAAAAAAAAGTATTAAGGTTTAAAAATTATAAGCAGAAAAATGCATAAAAGCTCTAGAGACTACCTAAAGACTAATATTAAATTACCCTTTACATAACCAAATGTCACCTATAAAAGCTCTAGAGACGATCTAAAGAGTAATATCAAATTACCCTTTACATAACCAAATGTCACCTATAAAAGCTCTAGAGACGATCTAAAGAGTAATATCAAATTACCCTTTACATAACCAAATGTCACTAACAGATTATTTTATACTTGTGTTGCCTGAATAATAATTTATGTAGCAAAAGCTTGGGAATTTCATTATGATGCATTTACAAATAGAGTTATCAAATCTGCAACAATTTTTAAATGCAAAGTCAAATACCTGCAGTTCGGCGATACATTGACAACTTGGAAGAATACGAATTGTTAGGCTAAAGAAGTTGTGCAATGATGATTTAAAATAAGACATTCAGAAACGATAGTTTTATTAAATATGTTTAGCGCACTAACTAATAATGATGAACAATATAATCATTTTAAGATGTTTCTTCATCTCGTAGGAATAAATTGCACAGATTTGTATTTTTTTTTTTTTTTAATCTTTATTTTATTCAAGATTCTACATTAATAACAAAAACGATTTTGACTATAAATTGTATTTAAATGTATTATTAAACAGCAAATATCGAAATGCTCTTACACGTTTAAGAATGTTATCTCATAAGTTTCTTACCGAAAATGGTAGATATGATAGTGATAGCAATTCTGACACACAAGATACAGTTATCTTCTATTTATATGTTCAGTTTACCACCAACTATAGCAAACTCCATAAGAAAATATTATTTTAAACACCCAGGTATGATCAAATGTATCCACTTGTTTCAAAGGTGGAGTATGACTACGTATGCATTTAGGCCACATATATGTAAGAAGTGATTAATGTCAGTAAAACAGTATTGTGGGTAACACATCATCAGCCTAAATATTATCTTTCATATCGAACTATCTTTAATTAAATACCATCGTGTTTCTTCTGCATGTCTGTGTGTATAGATAACATTCTCTGTCGAAATAATTACAATCGCACCACAATATAAACATGTACATATTTACTTGAAAAAACATATTTTGATCTTTTTTATTTTTGTCCATCATTCTCTATATACTGCCGTATCCCTTAGCATGGATATTTCCATGATTCCATATGTTAGCGTATTAATGGTGTTATTTATATTTATATTGTGCGTTTAACTTGTGTCCATGATTGTAGACTTTAAAATAATGGGCATTTGTAAACAACATATTTGCTTTTATTTAAGTTCAGGACACTATGGTCTACCTGGCTGCTAAAATTAAAGTAAACAGACCTGACCTTATTTACGGATTTGATTGAAATTTCCACCGGAAATGACCCAAGCCCTAAAATTAAAGTAAACAGACCTGACCTTGTTTACGGATTTGATTGAAATTTCCACCGGAAATGACCCAAGCCCAGTCCAATTTATTGTTTCATAACTCGTGTGACAGTCTGTATATAAGGCAGATCTTTAATATCAGTTCTGAATGAATCAGTTCATTCAAGGTTACTGGTACATTAGCACATTTAATACTGAAGTTCATTCAGGACAACAATGGAATTCATTCGGAACATTCTACACGTTTGGATTTGTGATAGTACTTTTAGGATTATTTGGGATTTAATTCACAATGCTGTAAGTTCCTCTTAAATTTTCATTTTACAACTTAGAGAATTAAATTACTTGTTGATTTTAATACACTTATTTATTTATTTTTTCTTTCAATTACTTAGTTTAAGACCATAGATGAGTAACAATGAAAAAGTTAAAGAGCTCAAAGTTGAAGGGTGCAAAATGGTGAAATATTAAATTGATCCAAGTAAATCACCAATACAGCGCTTTCAGGCAAATAATTCTAATATACAACTTGTAGCCGAGTGAAAATGAACTTGTTGCAATTCGTAGGCGTATACATTTCCACAAAAATTACAGAACGGCAGTAACGAGAAATAAGTTTGATGGCTGCAAAAAGCGTGGAAGGAGTAAAGTAAAACTATTATATGTTCTACTTTGTAAGAGACGTATATGTGGCCATGACCTTGGTTCCTATCAACTCATCAAGCACGGCCAAGTGTTACGTATATATAATTAAATTGCTTGTGTGTTAGTTTTAAAATTCTTTTTTATTTATTTTTGTTTCATTACATTTTATTGTAATGATTATTTTCACGGGATTCGATATTTTCTTGCAGTAAAATTCTGTTTATCTAAAACGTAAAACCTATTACAGAAGCATTATTTTTAGCTCACTCTGGTACACAGGTTGTAAACACTACGCGAAAACGATTGGCTATTGCAAAGGTCATTTCGGCCTAGTCTGAATAAACAATGTTTTATTTTTAAATTTATTTCAGAGTGAGAGTCTGGTTCTTAGATAGGACTGTTCTTGCTACGTGACAAATTTCATATTTTCTATTGCGTTGTTCAAGTGTTAAGAGACCACGTGACTGATCACGCGAGAACGGGATGATATTTTAGTTGGATTTAATACCCTTTCTGAGAGCTTTTCATTTAGTTGTATTTTTAAACCTTGAGGGCTCGAGAGGTTTCAATTGTTGAAGCCAGATTGTTTTTGAAGTTCAATTGTTTTTGGAATTTAATAATTTATTCTCTAGAAAACCAAACGAGTGTAACTTTTTAATAAAAGTTCTGAGAGAAAGAAATTCAGTGGAAATTTATTCTGGAATTATACGGAAACATAAAATGTGATTCAATTGAGGAATTGTTGCCATTTGTACAACGACCACATCTGACGTCATCGCCTTTCATATTGGAACGTCGTCGAGATGCGAACCTGGATTCTATTAGAACTATTTAGTGATAGGACTTGTTTTTCAATCTTAGGATTAAATTTTGGATTATATTCACAAACCGTAAGTCCTATTTCCTATTTCCAATTTGTACATTGTTTTCTAGGGAAATAAATTATTTTGTTAAAATATACAAAGCTTGTTGACTTCACTCTTTTCTCTTGTTATTATTGTACGAGCCTACACGTAACACAAGATACACGAGTTTAAAGAATAATTGCCAAAGTTTCAGCGCACATTACAACTCCATACCATTTCAGATGTGGTAATATTTTCTTATAGAACCAGCATAGACTGTCAGAGGACGACCAAAAGCTTTATACTATTTCTATAGCTACACTGCTTTTTGTCTGTATCAATCCTGTTGATAAAGTTACGGGTTTGGTTTGCTTTATTGGCAATTTACTGACATGAAAGAAACAAAAACTATAACAATAATTCACTTCAAATATATTGATTTTGTCTCCTCCTTGGGCATGCCTTTTAAGTGAGACATGGATTTTATTGTTTCTGTAGAAATAAATCTGCCCACTTTAAATGGTTTATTGAGGAGGGCAGACTCGAAACGGATTAATGGATATTTTCATTGTTAATGGTAGCAGTTAAAATTATGGGTTCAAACATGAGTAAATTCTACTTTTCGAACATACTGTATTCTCATATACCCATCGTTCATAATTAGTTTGGCAAAGTACGCCAGACACTATTAGGTGTATAGAATTCCAACACTTTTCATCAATGCTATCGAGTTATCGCTAAACAGTACGTCCTCCGTGGAGGGTACTATAGGTAAAGAGTGCAGTGAGCACAGACACTTCTGTATATACATTTATTAAATTTGTCGTGTGTTTTTTCTTTTAAATGACTACGGGTAGAAACATCTCTAACTAACGGCCGGCGATTCACTTCCTTCCACATCGATGAATGTGCGATAAATGGATCGACGACCACTGTCTAGCTGAGACAAGTCAGAAGTTATATGTAGGTATAAGTGATATACATGTACTTTTCATGCTCGACTGAATATTATCTTTCTTTGCATTTACATGTAGCTTAGTGTCCTTAGTTTAAGCCACTGTTGTATGTATGCTGGTGAAATCTGTTTTGTGCATTCACCTTAGTCACTTGTGTTATCACCCATAAAAGTAAATTGTGGTTGCAATAACCTAATTTTCATGATAACATGTCTATGATAAATTTCTGAATTATGTACTGTACAGGCCAAGCAACCCAAAAGTCTGACCATAGCGTACAACACAATTTCCGGTTGATACATTGCTATTACAGACGCATAAAAATTGTCTCAAATTAAAAGTGTGAAAGAAGAGAATTTTTTTTAAAAAAAAATGGAGAAATTAAATAATATAGTATACTCATTCATGCAACATTTCATCCTCATCCTCTCTTGATTACTCATTCATGCAACATTTCATCCTCATCCTCTCTTGATATCTTTCGTGCTTATTTTTGTATTATATATATACACCTTGTATAAAATATAAAGGAAACATTAACATGTATAAAGGTACCAATTGTCCAACCCCAAGTGGGCGGAGTTTGAGGCGTAGGCCTGTATGAAAGATTGTATTCAGAAATAATATCAAAACTAGCTGTGATTGGCACATTATTGTAAGAGTTGTAGTTTCTGTCATGTTCTTAAAAAAGTCGAGCCTCTTTGCAACATGTGAGATTATGTTAATATCTGGATCATATTTTGCACTTTTTTATGATTTTTTAAACAACGACGCTTTTGTTGCAACTGGACAGCTCTTACCTCCCTCTAGTTCCGGCAGAGTTATCTCTCTTAAATGCAATGGGGTACCTGATTCTGTGCTTGTCAAATTGACACTGACGTTGTCTCTATGACAGTTTGTGACATGCATACCAAGGTAGGATAGAAAGTATTCTAATAAATTTGGAGTATGCGCATTTGTTTATAGTACTCCATTTTAAGGATTTCTTAGATTTTTGTGATTACTTGTTTGATTATGGAGGTCGGAGCTGGGGAGATCAGACCGAACAATTAACTAATTACTAGAAGCAAACGTCAAACGTCACGGAATGAAGTGTTAGTAAGACTTCGTGATGCCATGGTTTACTTTTGGTGAGTTCAGGTCAGAGCCGCATGAGTGTCCCTGTCGCTCAGTAGTCCGTAGTAAAATACAGTTGTGTAAATTGATTGTGTGACTGCAGATGCTGTATTTATGACTGGAGACTGGTAAATTATACATTGGAATCAACGAGAAGGGACAGTTCAGTCGTTGGCAGTCGCCGTTTATTATTGCTATGGTGGTAAATATGGTGTAGAGTTACAGGCGAAATGTGGCTTAAAATCATGATTTGACTAGCCTAAGGTGGCGCAGTAAAAATAGTTCTCTGTATTAGGTGGTCGAGTTGTACAGTTTAACGGCGGTACGTTAATGAGGAGAAACTATGCAGTTGTGAGGTTGACAGACAATTGGGAAGTTATGAGATTTGTGATCAGGTATTAATTAGAGTAAAATTATTTTTAGTTTGGACGAGTTGGTATTTCCAGTTTACAACAGTAGCTGTATGGAAGTCTTTGGAATCAGGGGAAACTTATGACTTCTAGTGGGATTCGCGTCAGGGTTTGACATCGCTCGTTCAAGAAACCCCTTTTGCTTGTTACAGTATATTTATTTCACTAAACATTAGCATTGAGGTGAACTTCGCGATGGGAGATAATCTGCCCAGGTTTCGGCCTCCAACAGACATGATAAATATCAAAAATATTAAGGGCACCATAAGACCTCTGGCGCCCCGGGGCAACCGCCCCATCCGCCACCCCCAACCTCCGTTAGTACGCTATTGAAATATGGGATTCTCTCTCTCTCTCTCTCTCTCTCTCTCTCTCTCTCTCTCTCTCTCTCTCTCTCTCTCTCTCCATACATACATACATACATACATACATACATACATACATAAAGTGACTTCTGTAGGTTCTTTTACGTAATTCTACTCAAGCCATTTACGACTGCCCTATGTTTGATTGTGACTGCGGGAGACAACTCGTTTATGCTTATCCTATTATCTTTTAGAAAGAAATGGGGATCATTTCTTTATACAAGCAAAAATTTGTCTCACTAAGACCAGAAATGACAAAAAAATGGATTTTAAAGTTCCAGTTTCCAACAGAATTTATGGCTTATTCTATGTTCATATTCAGACATAAGGAGAACTCAAATCAACTAGGTAAACAATTTTTTTTTTCTAAAATGTCTGCCAAACGGGCACATAAAAATAAAGAAAGAAACGTGTTATCTTACCTTTACTTTCTTCAATTTTTTCAAGGTGCTGTTTCGCAGCCATGAGAATATTGCAAGCCAGAGCTTCGTGTTTTTCCGCTCCTGCACGTGCTTCTATGGCAACGACTGGGTTGCCACATGGTGTCACGAGTTTAATTCTCTCGTTTTCCGTATGATTTCCTTCAGGAAGTTCATTCTCGGTCGAGTCTTGGAGATGTGGTACAGTCATAGCTTTATGAAATAGGATCAAAATGCTTCCGATTAGTACCTAGTATGTATTGATGAGAGAGGTAAGCAAGAAAGAAAAACTGGCTTTCGGAATAAACAACTCATTTAATGCAAAACATGTATGTCGCTTAATACGTTTGAACTCTAGTGGTCCTAACATTCTGCAAAAGTGTCATCTCTTTTTCTTCTCTAAATAATTTTAAAATATTTGAGTTCACGGAAATGTTTCTACGATGCCATGGCTTTATTTGAATTTTATGTGGACACACTCATGGAGATAATTAGCCTCGATATACTTAAATGATTTATTCAGCTATTTATTCAACAACTCTGACAATGGACAACATTATATTTTTATCTGTTTAACGTATATATCCAGAATTCTGGAACTATATGAGGTGTGGGAAACCGGGCGAAATATGTTGCCGACTGGTTGTATGATGACTCATTCGCAATGACAGGTCTTGGTGGGTGGAGTCTTTATACCAGAACTGAATTTGTCAGTGCGTTGATTGATCAGGGGCACATTAGCAGTGAACTAGTTCAGATTTTTACCCCCCCCCTTCAATATTCTGATGCTGAAGCTGGTGTGACAAACGCTGAGTTATGTATTCTTAGAGACATGCAGTCATACACTTATTACTCACTTAGTGACTTTAATTTCCAATTATCCATGTCTAAAGCACTTCATTTAGTGATTCACTATATTTGGCAAATGTGGATCGAAACAGTACACATTAAGGCGATCGATAATGATTACGAATATTGATTCGAGTTCACTGATTAACATAACTTACGAAGGAATGACTAGGAAGCTTCTTGTTGTTGTGTTTAACGTGATTTTCTGCACATGATAGGCTATACATGGCGCCTAGCATATTTTGTGGAACTTAGGTCTCACTGGATAGTTTCGTATTTTGACACCTCCCTAATTTTTAAGGTCGAAGGCATGAACCTAATTATCATAAGCCTAGCATTTATAAATTCACACAGAAGCTAAATCTGTAATGTGGTTTAGATTTAATTTGAGTTAGGCTTGAAAATGAGTTGCCTTGTTTGGTGACTGCCTCTCACAGTTAGACTAGCACTAGAGATCAAATGCGTAACTTGGGCTGCAAATGAACAGCCGACTTGGTTTACGTATTTAGGTATGTCTGCTACAGAGGTAAATATCTAAAAATCGAGATGGTTGAGGGGTGATGAAAAGTATGCTAATATGTTACAGTACTAGTGAACTTTATTCATGCATAAGGCACATACTGATTCTTTTAGCCGCCTTGTCACAGGAAAATAGTCAAAATAGCTCTTTGCTGTCAAAAATGAATGTTAAAAGAGGGGTTGGTGGCAGTGTTGGTTCCGTATAAAAGCCACCAGTTGTATAAGGAATTAACCTGATTGCCGTAGTCAAAATCTCACATGCATGCTTTCTACAAAATCATTATCTTGTTTTTAATTGTATCTTCAGCGTAAAATTATTCTCATTTTTCTGCAATAGGTCATTGTCGGATGAAATTTTCACCAGATAAAACTGTCCAGTGAGACCTTAGATGTTTGAATTTAGTCTATGATATTGGGGGTAACAGACTGGCATTTCATTTAAACAGCTATACTTATTACCCCTGAACCACATCACATCTGATTTGGCTTTTGGGGTTACTTTTACTAAGCAATAACCGACGTCATCATCATTAACAACAACAACAACAACAACAACACAAAAACAGATCAAAGTTCATCGGAGGTTGTGGTGTTGATTTGTCCTTATTTATATTCAAGTGTGTGAGACTTTTTCTTGATTTTAAGAAAATCAACAGAATGCAACATTAGCTGTGCATGAAAAAAGCGGGTAAACGTCTCACATTTACACGCACACACACACGCACACATACATACACAGAGAGAGAGAGAAGGTAAACGTCTCACATTTACACACAGAAGTTGATGTATGCATATACTAGTAGCTGAATAATATCACGTGTTCTGACAATGCGATCCCCACCCCCAATGAAAGGAAAAACTAGTCTATGAATATTTACCAATAAAATCATGCAAAATCCCCTCTATGCCATTCATACTACAAATATTACCGTGGTGTGCCCATATTTGCTGATAATTATTCTGATTTGTTTTCATGCCCTCTAATCAACTGAACCCGGTATTTATTTACATATCGGAAAGGTCCGGTCAATAAAATTAATGTTATCATTATTATATAGACAGAAACTTACAGATATACAGGAATATACAAGATAACTGTAATTGTTTAATGGTTTTTACATTAGACTTGAGGGACCGCATTACTTATAACAGGTAAAACAGGTGTGCCAGTTGCCAAAAATAACTTTCGTTATTAAGGTATCTTTGGACTATGTTTTTTTTTTTAATTTTCTTTTTTGATTTTGTTTTTTATATATCTGTAGTAATAATAAAGATAAATTTCACCTAAGGTCAACAGGACTGGGCAGTTCCCCACCTGCACCCTGTCAACTCTTTTTTTTTTTTTTATCTCTATGATAAACCGTGTCCGGAAGCTTAAATACAAAAGCCATCTAAAAGGATTTTCCAATTATACCTATTGATCTGCTCTAATTATGTCATACTTGCTATTAATCCTTTGTCCATATTATTTAGGACAGGAATCTGCAGCCATGGTCTGAAAAATGTACAGTCACGTGTCACGATAATTAAATTTCATATTTTGTCAGGCTATAACATGTTAGCTAAAAAATTATATTGTACGCATTTTTTGAATGCGCTGCGCGATTTGCAAGTCACGCTATATGGTTTGTCATTCACTTTAGCTAGAGAAAGTAGACTTTTCATAAAATGAAAAGCAGTTATAAATGGACTCTATCACCCTTTTAAATATACCAGTTCGTATATGTACGCAAATTAATTTACATGCGTAATCTTCATGTGAACGGATTTTCACACGCAAGTAAACTTGAGTGGCGCGTAAAATTGCACTTTTCGTAAAAGCAAGTGGACGTGTGTGTGTGTGTGTGTGTGTGTGATATCTACGTGTCAGTGTGCAAGTACGTATATGAATGTGTGCAAGTCACAGCCAATATCAAAACTACTGTTGAAATACTACATATTTCGTAAAATGCGAACGCTTTATTTCTTTTCAATCGCCATGGCACATTTAAATTAGCTCAATCAAATACAAATATACGTTATTTTATATCCCTACTATTTTGAGCACATGTATATATTTTCCATCGGTCTGTCTGCATTACCACATCTCGTAAAACTCTGGGTAAAAATTCACTAAACTTTGCAGTTATATTGCCCTTGGGGCTAGCCATCTACAAAGGGGTCTCATCCTTGACCCCC
>JAECUM010027314.1:0-67744 GCA_016617855.1 Megalonaias nervosa | reverse complement strand
AAGAAATGGGTCAACATAAAATAGAGTGTAAATGTAGAAGGCCATGATTGGTTGATGATGAAAAGTAAAAAATTTAATATAAGGACTATTTTGAGAACACATCACAAATGTAGATCAGAAGAATAATGACAATGATTTATTGATGGCATTTAGCACCTTTCAAAACGTGACTTTAGGAACAATCTTTACTGAACTTATTACCAGTTACGTTAGGCGCGGAATTCAATGGACATGTTTTACGCGCATATAGAACAAAATGAGTTCATATGTTTTCTCTACACAGAAGCTTTTATCAAGGCTGTGTCTACTGAGAAAGATTCGTTTGATCACGAGTGTTCGAAAACGTATGTTGTTTTAATTTTTTAATATAGACATGTCTCCATGGGTTTAATATAGGTGCTCAGTTTGTACCGCGAGTCCTATAGTGAACAAACGCCTTAAAGTAGGCTCACTTATTACTGTGTAATTAAGTTTGCAATAGATGCAAAACTGTGTTTATCCTTGTGAATAAGATTTGCTGATATGGCAGGTATTCCCACGAACTGTTTGAGATAGGGGTGGGGGTGTGAGTGGGTGCGCAGATGTTATTATGCTGGACTGAAGACTTTTGCAAATTGGTTAACATGCGTTCAGCCAAATACATATATTTCGGACAGTTTGCCATTTATAGATTAGTTATGGTCACAAATTTGATATATACACCCTGCATTTTCAGATTTTACGTTTCAGATTTGATAATTCAAGCCTCTACCATAAGGCATAATGCCGATGAATGGTCGTGAGTTTGTGTCCTACCAATTTCATTCAGTCAATGTTTGGTATTTTAATTTGCTTTTACGCATGAACTATTTGTATTTTAGACAAAGTTTAAGCATGTTCTGTCGTTGAAATATCTCTTTTTTGAAGCAATAAATCAACATAAAGGCATCATATTGACAGATTATATATATATATATATATATATATATATATATATATATATATATATATATATATATATATATATATTATCTTAACTGGAAGAGACATAACTGGTAAATGGCAAACAAGTAACTCTTTCGTTTCATGTATTTTTGTATTTTATCACTTGAGGCTCAACTACTGAAATACAACATTGCTATTGTTGGGATACATCACCTTCCAACATAATGTAATATTCACAAATGCAATCTTTGTCAGATATAACTGTTTATGGATGTATTCTGCTACTACACATAGGTCTGTCAAGTAAACTCAATGGTGGATACAGGATTTATAGTGCAAATAAGGTGGACAAATGGGAACAAGTTTAGAATTGGGTCAGCATCAGGGTATATCTAAGTTTGGTGAACCATGATTGGTTGATACTGACAAGTACAATTTTAATAAAGAAACATTTGAGATTGCATCCTATTTGTAACTAAAACAAGTAGTGAAAATGCTTGTAACTGAAACAAGTAGTGATAATGCTTGTTTATGGATGGATTTTCAGCCTTTCACAGATTTGATTTTGGAACACCAACTACTGATGTTAGCACCTGACCCTTTACGTGCAGAATTCAAACGGCGTGTTTGAAACACATATATATTAAACGAAAGTGGTATAACTCATATAATGTATTTAAAAACTACCTTGCATCAATGATAGGTCTAGAAGTATAACTTGATAACGAACATTCAGAAACAAAAGTTATTCAACAAAGCATCTTAAGAAGTCTTCTAGAGGAAACCCCATGTTTACATGACTTTCCGTTTTGGAGGAGCATTGTTGTGCATATTTAATTTATATTGTGTCATGGACCTTTGTCCGTGACTAAAGGTAGTTTTGTGCCTACCTGACTATTGTCGTGTTTTGTCCACCTGATTTGTGTCATGACTGTAAATGGTAAATACAATGCTTATTAATATTTAAGTTCAAGGCCCGACATTGTTTGCAAGTTAGTGAATTTTTACATTCAGAACGATCAGTTTTCGTCACAGAACAGGCGACAGTCTATGTATAAATAAATATTTTGTAAAAAGTCTTCATTTGTATTGTAAAATCAGTCGTGCATAGATATATTTGAGAGAAATGATTTAATTAAACTGTTCGCTGGAATTACAAAGTGCTCATTGACTTTCTTGACTAAAGTATTATTTTGGGATTATTGAGAACTCTTTCAAAGACATACTTGTTTGTGTCATTGTGGTACAAAAGCATATTCAAAACTATTGACACATCCGTACATTCAATGTTATTCTACATCATCACATTACTGGCTATTGGTTCATCAGCACATAAAATATCTTTGATAGTCACTCGAAACCATTCTATACTGTTGGAGATGTGATTTGGGATTATTTAGAATATAATTCAGAATACTCTGACTTTTGAATTTTCACTTTTTAGTCTTGGGAAGTTAATTGTTTCTTGTATGTTCCTTAAATGGTTTGTTTAACTTGTTTCTGTTATTTAGCTTAGGACGTATAGTCGTAACAGCAGAAGTGAAAAGATTTTCAAGATGGATGCCATTGTGGCATATTTCAGATTAGATTGACACCATTTCAAGTTAGTATAATACTATACATCGTAAGAAGGCTTTTGGTGAAGCACAATGTCGACTTAAACCAGTCATGCAAAATAAGTCGGTATACCAAGCTTGTCAAGATGGCCACAGTAACAAACATATTAGAAGCATCGTGGACATAATTTTTTGTTACGACCTAATAAACATTAAAGAAAGTATTTCAGTGAAAGTTTCATGCTGATATAACCATTGATTCAGGAGAAATATTGATATGAAGATTTTCAAGCTGCCCACAGTGGCAGGCATATTCGGTGTCTGGATGGCACGGTTATTCATACGGCCATCCATAGAGGAGGAATAGATATAGCAATAATTTTACGATGGCCGTTGTTCCGTATTTTAGAAGGATTAGTGACAACAAACTCCTTGTGCTGACTGGAGGACTAGCGGACCGAATGCATAGATTTGGAGTACCTCCGACATATTTTAAGTGGGGAGATTAAGCACACATTTAGATATAATACGTGTTGCCATGAAAGAGAGGAGGTAAAATGTATATATTTGACGATATTCTGTGGAGTGTTTTAGACACTATTTAATATTTATCCAACGAAATACATTTTAGACAAGTTACATTTATAAAGCAATTTTTTGAGGCTTGCCGGCTGTGCTTTGAAATATAATTGCAAAAGGATGGCTAGACATTATGTACATATGAACTAAATTGTCAATTATTATTTATTTTAACCTTTTTGGTTCTTAAAAATCGATTATAGCCGGGACAAGAACGAAGGTGACATAAATCAACCTTCCTTTGTTGTGTCATCAACATTTTAACAACGACGTGATTATGCTATACTCAAGCTACGCATCGCGTATGTTTTGTTAAATATGATAAGAAAGTGTTGCCCGTATTTCTAAAACTGTGTTTACCGAAAGAAGGATTCTACTTCTTTTCCTACGAAAGCAATACATGCGAGATATAGAGAAAAAATAGGAACTACACAAGGGTTTGAAGATAATCCTTCCTTGGTAAGTGGTAAAAATGAGGCAAATTTGGCGAATAATTTTTTTTGTCATACATATATTCGTCTTAGAAACCATATAATAACTCTATGTAATGCATCATTTGTAATTATTTACTGAAAGCAGCTATAAATTTACTTACTCTTTCTTTTTTCTCTTTTTCCTCCTTTTCTTCCTAAAAGAATATGATAAATCCGATATTAGACAAGATTATATAAATCCCACCTATTTCTTCTTAAAAATGGGAATATACACGGATGCTTATATTAGCTAATCGAAATATAGTGTAAGTCATTGTGTAAGCCATTACATGAAACGAAATAATCCAAAAATAGTTGTCGTTTCAACTGATCTGCTGTACGGTTTCTTTCGTATTTACATCTCTGAATTTCAACATTTCTGCCTTTCATTGAGATATAAATTAACAGGCTCTAACTTTTTCAGCCATTGAGCACTTTTACTTCTTTGGGTAAAACGTACAGTGCGCTGCAGATTACAACAACAAATAAAACGGCAGACAGCCCAATCATCAAATCTGCATTGCCTTTCTGCAATTTGTGTTTTGTTCTTGTTTCCCTCCGTTCGCCCTCAGACTGTGTATACAATATTATGAAGTCACCCATCTTTCAATGGCAGTGTGGACGAAGAACACAACAACATAACGTAGATACGGTATTGTGGGCTCAGTAAAGTGGACAGACATAAAGAATATTCTTTTCAGAGAAGTATAACCTTTTCGAAGATGCTCATATGTTTGTTTCTTCGAAGACATTAACTGTCATTTTGTTTTCCAAATCCATGATTTTACTTTAGTAACAGATTCCGTTAGACAATTAAATATTTTCTTTTTGTGGCACAAATTACTGAAGCGACCCCATCTCTATGGTATAGCAGAAATGATTATTACCATTACCTTGTGGTCATTTAAAACAAATAAAGAAACAAAAATATGGATAAGCACATTAGGCGGCAAATGCTATTTCAGTATATTGGTATAAATTGGCATTATCTATTTAATGTTTCCACACAATAATGATAATCCTTCTCAAGGATGATCAACGAGTTAACTTGTGTGATATTTATTAATTTAGATAGTGTAATCCAAAAGAAAATTCACTTTGCAGAATGCACCAAACAACTTGTGCAAAATGAAAGAGCAAAACTATAGAATAAACCAAAAGTAAGTCAATCACATCACAAATGACCCAACACCGTTTTGAGGCACGTCAAGTATTTTAGGAATAGCAGGATATATAAGTGATACCTTTCATTAGATCACTTTAGCAGACTTTTTAACTACCTAATGCTACCGAAATCACTGCAAACTCGCTGCCTGCTGGCAAGGATGAGGATAATAAAACTGAGTTGCATATTGGAAGACGGTAAGATATTGGACATATTAGCTCTTGGAAAGGGGAGGGAGAAGCGACCAGACCCGTACGTTCACTGATATATGAATGTAAACTGTTACAGAAACTACTCCAATATTGACTCGTTTTTTTTTCATTCTGTGTCTCATTATTGCATCCAGGCATGTGTAGAGACTATTATTTGTCCAATGCGCAAAAGAGAAATGAATTAAATTATACCAATAATTACTGTGGTATTAGTCGCAATCAAAATAGGAATATTAGTACTATCTTGAATATAAAGACCGACGGCAGGAAGAGGAAAAAGGGAAATAATCTAAGAAGTTTAATCTGGTTTCTGAAAAGGGTACTCTCCCTTATTTAACATTTTCATTCTTCAAACGTTGGTTGATAAATATTTAAACAGACCTGGTATCAGATTATTTTGTCTACTATTGATTTGTTCAGGCTGTTTGATTCGATAGATCACTCAGAATGTTATGAATGTTTAGGGAAATAATGTAACGGAGAAAAAAAGTGTTATGTCGTCAATGTACAGCAATCTTTATGAAACTGTCCGCGTTATATATATATATATATATATATATACATACATATATTGCAAATTGGATACTGTGTGCTGATTATGTTGCTAATTGTGCAAATACTATCATAAATCTAGAAATTAAAGTTGTCGAAGTAACTTGCGAAGGTAGAGGGTTCAAAATTAATATTAAATAAATTAAATTAATTATAAATTAAAGGTACTGTTGATAGAAAAGGAGGCTTTTTGATAAAAAAGGAACGGAATGGTGTCTCCTATTTATGGTACAGGGCATAATCTAAGTGTTTATGACTATTAATGCCAGACTAAAAATGTTTACCAACGATTTTGTACCAATTACTTAAAATTAACTAAGAATATGTTTCCTGCATTTTCTAGAGGTGAATGTGGCCGATATGCTGTTTACATTCAAGACTTCACAAATTGTATTAAACACTTGATATGATTGATCCGAATGACCTATTATACTCACCTTGCACAATATTACAACCTATTAAGCACGAAAATTAAACCAAAATGACGGGTCCTACCAAGTTTTGAAACACTATCCCCGTAATATTCATACGTTTGAATCCTCATTAATATCAATATACAAAATGAAAGTTCGTCCACTTATCTTGTAACAGCATATTTTGTACATCTGAATTTGAAATGTTTATCTGGCTGGTGTTGGTATTTTAGATGATCTTCATTTTGAATGCGGTTGGTATTTTGGATGATCTTCATTTTGAATGCGGACCATCAGTACTGCAGCTAGAAACGGAATCAACAGGTGCAAGGCTCGTCATTTGTTGATCTTCGATTTAATAAACATTTTCGTCCCCGGCTTTTGCGAATGATGAACTGTAGTTATCATCCCTTAAATATATGTATATAGCACTGTATCCCTTAAATATGTGTATAGAGCTATGTGTCTCTTAATTATCTGTTTAGAGCTATGTGTCCCTTAAATTTGTATCCATATCTCTGCGTCTCATAAATATGTGTATATTGTACTGTGTCCATTGAATATATGTTTAGATATATATGTGTCCCGTAAATATCTGCCTCTGTGTCATTTAAATAGCTGTATATAGCTATGTGTCCAATATATATATATATATATATATATATATATATATATATATATATATATATATATATATATATATGTGTGTGTGTGTGTGTGTGTGTGTGTGTGTGTGTGTGTTTGTGTTTGTGTGTGTGTGTGTGTGTGTGTGTGTTGCTTTCTAGTAAGAGTATCTGGTTCATAGCATAAACCACCTGGTTTTATTCAAGTGACCAGGTAGACAAGGATATGTGTCTAAATAAGCAGGAGTTACATTGATAATTTCTAAATAAGCAGGGGTTACATTGATAATTTCTATCTTCATTGTTTTGTTTTTTGTGTTACATTTATTTTATTTTATTTGCTTGTACAATTTTTAGCGAACATTGATTTTCCAGGACTACTCACCCCGCTTAATTTCGATCGATTTGGCCAGCTTATATTATGTTGTAGTGTTGTAATAATGACATTATCAATTTATTTATTTTAAACTGCTTATTCAAGAATATTTGCAACGGAAAATACATATACTCGATATCTTTAAGATTTCTGAAGGAAAAATGTTTTCCTTCTTTCAACTTTAACTGCAATATATAATCTCTCTCTCACTCACTCACACACCGATGTGCATATTTGCAGATAGCAATGCGGTCTATAACATTATTTGAACCAATAACATATTTATTATTTGTATTCGTCGTATTTTACAACTGTTATAGCTGCTAATGGGAAAATAATTAACGTCGCTTTTATTTTGAAATGAAGCCATGTACAGTCCAAAGCTTAGACCAATCAACTTTATCTGTACGGCCATCAACAACCGTTGCTGTTACATACAACTGGCAAACAACAAAGAGAGTTAATGACACATAATTTATTAACCATATCTTCTGTCAAAAGTGTGGACGGTTTTATTGCAGTGCGTTTACCAGTTCTTAACTCTCCCTGGGTGAGTAGCATAAACATACTTTGTTTTTACAATCGCTGGTTGCAATACGGTCGCGCTAATTTAAGTTTTTCCACAATCATGATTACATGATCAATTATAACCTTAATATACCACTAAAATTTGACCAGAGATTGATAAAATGGCACACCTCCAAATTTGTTTAAGTGAATCTAATTTACCGGACAAACAACACTTTTTTTAATATTATTCTTCGAATTTTCTTATTTTCCAACAGATTATTTCCGGATTATGGAAGCAAGTTTCACAGTAATTTTACACTTTAGTCCCCGATTTTGATTTCCGCTTCCGGAATGGGGGATTTTGGATTAACGGAGAAAATGAAGTTTTAGGAATTTCGTTCCCGTTGAAATATGTACGGAAAGAGAGATTTTCCGATAAATTTAGTCCGGATTAACGAGGCTATCATATATATATATATATATATATATATATATATATATATATATATATATATATATATATATATATAGATTGAATATGAAATAAAAAACATAAATGAAATGTGTTATGTATTTTAATTTGCATTGTTTCTTACATTTCTTTCTTGATATGCTTTGGTTTATGTAAAATTGTATTTTGTTGCTGACCTTGCCCAAAATCAAGATCACTGTCTACCTGACAAGAATCATTGATTTTTTTCTTTATTCTGTAAGCAACTAATACAAAGTTTTCTTTTTTATATCTCTGTGAGTGTAGGTTAAATACTAGTATCACTGTCTTAATAGGAGTCAAGGACCTTATGTTTATCATGTTCTTTAATATAATTTTTAGTAACAGGCCTTCTAATTATAAATTGTTCTAGAAATAAACTTTTAGCTCTCATCCGGGTAGTTCTCTTGTGTCTTAGATTTTTTATATAATCCTGTTTACTGGGAAAAAAAATCGTTCTACCTGCGAGCAAGTCTGGGCAGAAATCAACCATTGTTGTGTTCAGTATTTTGGTTTGGGTGAGATTATTTAATTCAAATTATTCTTCTCTGGAAATACGACGTGCTTTATAATATTCTTGGAAAGAGGTATTAGCCTGGAATTATACTAATCTGAAAGAAGGAATCCTAGGATTGTATTACTGTGATTCAACAAAAGACTGTTGGCACATCATTACAAATCAGGCCATTGGTATATAAATACATTAGAGACTACCGGCCACTACAGGCACATCGACACCTTTAGAGTTTGAAGTTATTTGGGATGCCATTAAAGTTTATTCAGAACTCTATTCATTAGAACTTGTGTTACTAATTCTAGGATTATTTGGGATTTAGTTCGCAATACCGTAAGTTCTTTTCACATTTTCAGTTTGTATTCTAGGAAGAGAAATCATTTCTTGAATTTTGCAAAGCTTGATGCCTCTCACAATTTTCTATCACTTATTTTAGGACTATATAATCATAATAACAGTGATACAATTAGGGAGGTAAAACTAATACTGAAGAGTAACTTCTTGACTGAATGGACTTCATATATAATATATACTGCACATTATTGCGTTTACCAGCTTGTTCTAATTACGGCTTTGAAAATTGCTTATATTGATAAATATGAGGAAAATTGAAAACTGAATTTAATTCACCAGTTACATACGGTGTGTAATTACATGTATAAAACAACCCCTATGGTAACTTTACTTTACATATAAGTTACCCATGAATTGACTGCCACTACCAAAAGCGCAACCTGGGTAACCAATTTATCATGTAAAGATTTGACAAGGATCCTTTGCCTAATAAGACTCAATATTAGCGAACTTTCTGATTTCACTGTTTTGATCGCTGAAAGCTGTTAATTCTACTTCGCTCTTTCGTAATAAATATGACACGCTCTTACATGTGGTAGATTGTATAACATAGTCGTTTTAGTCTACATGTATTTGTTCCAAGAACGGAAATGAAAGCAATGTGTGCAATAGTGCATACCATACGTAGACACTGCCTAAGTCAATCATTGTTAATGGTGATGAAATATTCATGCAATCGTGTTATGTACCATCTTCAGTATACACATTTCAGCTGTCAAATCATATTATATACTAAGGGAAATATGGATAAGCAACGCTCATGTGGTACCATAATTATCATAGCCTACAAAAATTAAACGACAAAATGAAATAGGGGACCAGAGCGACCGAGTAGTCAAACGAGCTCGCCTTTACAGAACACTGACATCTCACCTATGTCCGCGTTGGTTCGAGTCTCACTCTCGGCAAACGTGGGTATTTAAGACAGCTTGCCAGTAGCTTCCAGTGGGTCGGTAGTTCTTCCCATGGCTTTAACGGGTCATTATTCCACCAGATATACTGACCGCCATACTGAAAAATGGCGCTCCACTCATAACAACAACAAGAAATGAAATAGATCCTAGGCTCACACTCCGTAATTGGTGACCAGCCTGTTGCAGCATGCTAACCATGACGTCAGATCGTTCCTTTGTTAATAAAGCGTGTTTTATTGCGATTGATCATTTCTGATTTCTGATTTCTGTCATAGAACTTCCTGCAAGTGGCAACACATTCAGGGCGGATACAATAAATGCACTTCCGATGAGCAACAGCATTGTATTTATGTCAAAAGCCGGGAATAATGACCCGTGTACTATTTACTTAAGACGCTGTCTTCCAGCAAAGTTAAAAACCGAATCGTCAACTCAATCATATAACACTTTCTAAGTCTACACTATTCAAGATTAGCAACGCTATTATCCTGCTCCTCGACGATCTTTTATTCCTCAAGTACATCCATGTTGTTTCACGCACGGGCTATTAATCACATATATTACTATTTTTAGAGTATCGGTTTCTTTCTCACAGACATGTATTCGAGAATAATTTCTAAATCCAATTGACGCTGTTGTTATATATATATATATATATATATATATATATATATATATATATATATAAGAGGTAATTGAAGTTTCGCTCAATCGATATAATTTCCACAGCGATACCTTTGCAAAAGTAAACCAGCGGGGACAGGCACAATCGTAATCGCACCATGGTCGCTAAAACACACCTTTACATTAAACACGCGTAGTTGTATTAGAGCGGTAAGTGTATCTAAGTTGCCAGGCACCGCGGAAATAGTCACAACAACGATCAGAGCAGCGCCTGTTTGATACCCGAAAGCGGTCCTGGCATGGATATTACACCAAATGACAACATACGGGAATCCCCTCAAGAATATATTTTCGATTGTTAAATATAATTCCACAGGATCCCCAGAAAGATTTACAGTCAAAACGTACTCAGGCAGAAACGTACACAAGTCAAAACGTACCCAGGCCGAAACGTACCCAACTCAAAACGTACTCAAGTCAAAACGTACCCAACTCAAAACGTACCCAAATTAAAACATGACCCACACTCGCTTTAAATAATGACATACTTTTAGTGTATTGTGTTTCTTGACGGTGACCAGACTTATGAGCAACGAAACTCGGCAGACGCAATGGAACTATCTTATCGTATAATCTTCTTCAAAGCACATTAAGAAACAATAAAAAACGTCTTTAAGTTCAGAAGTATCGCTTTAATATATTTATGTTGTGTTTTCCCTTGGAGAAAATTCTACCAACTGATCTGAGCCATGCTTTATGACTGCTTCGTGTGTTTTTAGTAATGAAATGCACACGTTTCATACAATTATTAGGGTCAGTTTTGAAAATCAATTCCATTTTCCATTTCGCATTAGAAACAGATATATATATATATATATATATATATATATATATATATATATATATATATATATATATATATATATATATATATATACATCTGATGACTAAAAGCTTTCTTTTGACAGTTTATAATTTAAAAAAAAAAAAATAAATAAATAAAACACAAAAGTATTTTCCATTGAGTCTCTATTTACTTTGCGTTCCATTTTTTCATTTCGTATTTTATTTGATTTCCATTGAGTTCCATAATTTCAATTGTGTATTTTAAGTTTTACCAGCTTGAATCATCAGTAATACTCGGTTACTGGGACGATTATAATAAAAAAAATGCCGAAAATACCAAGAACAGAAGCTCCATAATTTTAACTGGATTAAGGTGATTTTTTTCGTGTGAGTCAGCACATATTTCCAGTTCACTAGTCCGTATGCGATACATTTGATTAATCTAATAATTGCATTTTATAGGGCTTCCGTGCAAATAGATGCAAGAGCATATAACGCAAGAAAATTGTCAGCCAGTGAACTTTTTTTTTAGGATAATTAGCATCTCTGCCGAACTTTACACTAGATTTGGGTCGTTTGCAGGTGTTGAATTTTTCAAGATCAGCTGATCTGATTAATATAAAGGTGTGTAGGAATACACGGATTTAATGCAGCTAAATATTTTATACTACTCCTTAAAATCACTAGTATTTAACAAAAAGAAGTAAAGTATTACTGATGATTTAAGCTGGTATCGCTAGAATAATCAATGGACAAACTGAACGCAATGGAAATAAAATAAAATACAAAATGGAAAAATGGAACGCAATGCAAATACGATGCTATTGAAGAAGTCGTCAATCATGGTTCATATCAGTTAGTAGAATTTTTTCCACCGGAAAACACAACATAAATATATTGAAACGATACTTCCTAATTTAAACGTGTATTTCGTAATGTGCGTTGGAGCTAGATAATAGATAATTCCATTGCGTCTGCCGATTTCTATTACTCATCAGGCCGGTCACTGCCATATGAAACAGAATACACTAAAATTATGTTATTATTTAAATAAATTGTGGGTAAGTTTTGACCTGGGTACATTTTGACTTGAGTACATTTTGACTTGGGTACGTTTCGGTCTGGGTACGTTTTGACTTAGGTAAGTTTCGGTTTGGGTACCTTTTGACTTGGGTAGGTTTCGGTTTGCGTACATTCTGACCTATTCCCCCAGAGATAACTTTAGTCAGTGTCACGTTAACCATGTTATGATATGGGTCGTCCACATATGATGTCACACACTTTTTCCATCTTTTTTACCCCCTCCCCCCTCGTCACATTTCGTTGCAAAAACCCGGACCCCCTCTATGTGACGTCACAAATCTCTAACCCCCCCCAACTTTTTTTTCCCGCGAATTTGTTGCAATACTGAAAAGTAAATGTAATGTAAATCAGTTAACTATACAGACAAAACAACAATCTTTCATATAAAATAGTGTTTAATAAATCAGGACTGCTTTGCTAGTTAGCAGTTTATAAAATTATTTTTAAAAATTTAATTAATTTTAAGCAAAAAACGAAACGAAATGTACAATAAACACATCAATCACTTCAGTTCTTACAAACTTTAAAGTTTCCAGAAATCCACAACAGTTCTAAGGGTTTAAAATCTGAAGTATTTGTACATTAATTATTTATCTTCATAGTAATCATTAGTCCAAGGCAAAGTAAGATACTCCTCTATTGAATGAACACGAAATCCATTAGTTTATACATTAACATCATTTATTGGAAGGGATATTTTCTCCAAATCAAGCTCCTCCTCGTCAATCCAATCCACACTTTCTGCGTTCTCTGCATTTGCCAGTATGACCATCATTTCGCGTTGCGTTCTAGCAGCGACTCTCATTGGTCTGATACGTTTCGATGGAACTGCTATTTGTTTGTGAAGGACTGAATGACTGCAGCAACATGACCAGAGAGCTGACATACAAGTGGCATATCTTGCAAATTCTCTCATTCTGCACAGATTGAAGTGCAGGGCAATACAGATCGTAGGTAATTGTCCGAAATGTGTTTGCTGACCGAGGTAGAATGTCTTCCGTTTTGAGACTTTGAGTGGCAAATAGGGATGGAAATTGGTGCAAGGCCCCACCTGTTGCTCGGTCTGGAACTTTAAGCCCTTCACATGTTTGAACAAGGGGTAAAGGAAGAGGAAGAAATCTCTCTTTTTATCACTCTGAAGTATGAGCTTCTTGCTTTCGAACAGCACATGTCGTCACACTTCACAATCTGAAGCAAGTATTGGCTTGAGCGGACATGGGTGTCACACCAGTTTTGATCTCTACACAATATATTCTGTTCCATGTGCTCTGAATGTAATGGATCCATATACTCAGCAATGGTTGGGTAATTGTCTGAAGTCAACTGTGACCATATTTCGACCAACGTTTTTCCGGCAAATTCAATGTTTTTCTTCTCTAGCTCAATGTCAATTGTCTTAACTCGTTCGTCTAAATGGTTGCCATAGTTGTCGTGATGTAATATTAATCCACTCAGTTCCCTGTTCAGTGGCGCCATCTTTCTCTCCACTCTGTTAAAAGCACTTCGTCCCGGAGCATTTGTTGCAATGAAGACAAAGTCAAGATCATGTTTCAAGAAATGGTGGATGGCAACCTTAACGACTTGTTGATACCATGAATTTTCATCCGGCCCACCATCAACAGTAAACACGAGAATCGGCTTGATCAATTTATCAGTACCAGTCCTGGTTATGGTATCGAACTCTGTCAGACACCGCAACTTTTCAAAGTAAAATCCTTGGCTGAGTGCTGTTGATGCGGAGTGTTTTCCACATCGGATGGCTATAAACATTTTGCCAGAAAAGCCAATAGCAGACTTTGTTTGTTGCGATGGATCTCAATGCCGGCATACACCGAGGGTATAAGCTTGTGCCGGGCAGTAACTACCTGGTCGTGTTCAGGAAGGCTTACTTTATACACAGCGGGCATTAGCAGTCGACTCTGCTTACTGGCAGCGACCAGACCAATTGGGACACGACATTTATCGTCCTGGCTGATAAAACAAACCTCATCCAGTCCAAGTATGGAAGACAATTCTTCCAAATGTCTTATTGTAGTTGTGCAAAACTAGCCATCAATATGTTTAGTGTGATAATCATTCTGCGCTCTAATTAACTTTACTGGGACAGTGGCAACATGACGCTTACCTTCTGACGACGAACTACGCTTAGGAAGTAGACGAAGGTTTTGCTACACTTTGACTTATAATGAAGCCATCTTTTCTTAAATGCTCTGTTAAAATTGATCTAAGGTTTTGATACTTATGCAGACTTCGGACTGTCTTTTTTCCATGAGAAGCTGAACCATACATTGCGATATTCAGTATAGCTTGCAAAAGAAATGGTTGTTCCTCTTCAATTTTTGGTCGGCCACATCTGGCCCTGATATTCAGTTTTGTGCGCAGTTCAGGATTATCTTCCATAAACGCATTCAGTTTTGATTTTTTTCAAGTCCCTTGCTTTCTGGGATCTTTTCTGATTATCAACCTTCCTCTTTAGTTTCTTTTCCAACTCAGTTTTTCTTTTTTGTTTATCTTTTAACTCTGTGTTCTGCTCATTTGAAAGTAGTCATTGATTCTGCCGATCATACAACCAACGAGGTCAGAATTTGTGACATCAGTTAAGGACTTCAAATGTAATTGAAAAATAGCATATCTCGGAATAGTAGAGGCAATGTTCCAGAAGTAATGATATTGCAGACATCAGTCGGTTGTTCATAGGACTCTTTTAGAAACTCTTTTTTGAAACTGGTGGTGCTTATTTTGTCCAAAAGTTAAGAAGTGATCCTTTCTTTGTAATGGAGATCGCCTTGAGCTCTTGCAACATATGGTTAACTTTTTTCAGCCAAATCTGTATCATTCTTGATACTATTCCAAACTATAATAAGTTCATCTTGGCACATCTTTTAGGTTTGTATAGGATATGCTAGCACATAAGCGTTAAATAAAGACTGCTATAATTTATTTTTATCCATTGCTATGGGCTGCCGAAAAGTCATGAAAATGAAAACTAATGTAACACTGGACACCTTACGTTGTATGGTTTCAATAGCAAAAATGTTACTAGTTACTCCCAAGACAGGACCCTGGTCTGAATATTTCTTGATTCCGATGATTACCTGCCAGTGTTTGCTTTATCTGTCATCACCTTGTTATCAGCAAGTGTTTATTTCACTCATGTCAAATATAATTGCCTTTAGACTCCCAGCTAACTGTCCAGTTATAATGCCCATATTTCAATTCCGTGTGTTTGAAAGCTAGCTTTAAATATGGGATTTCTATATTGTATTGGACATAATAGATTGTAGGTCTATATTTTGCACCAAAATAAGATTATCCGACTATTGTTGTAATGTGTTTCATTGGCAGGCACTCCAAATACATTGTCTGTATAGTTTTCTGACTTTTTTCATTAATACTTACAGTTTTTTAATTGAAGACATGGAGGATGTGATATAATCAAGAATTCCAAGAGGACGAAATGGTAAGAATTTTATATTATTTGTATACAGTATTTTGGAATATCAAGTTTTAGTAGGACTGTTTATAATATACCACTTCATTTATGTCAACAAAACGTTTTCAATAAAAAGAACGAAACAAAAAAAAAAAAAAAGAAAGAAAGAAAACAAAAGCTAACATTTGATATATTTATTTCCTTTAATGTGTGGCGTCCCAGCGCGACACAGGGCCCAACCTTGGCGCTACGCAACTAATTACATTTGTTGTTTTTCACATAAATAATATTAAAAGATTAAACGTCCACTACGGACCGAATACCGTCTTTCAGGAAGAGTAACGATAACAATATTTTTAGGGTAACTCCTGCGGCTGCCATATTCCATATCAAATTGGAACCATTTTCTTTCAGGCCAGACTAGACACAGTAAGTCAAAACCACCATCCATTCATGAGGAGTAACGATAACAATACTTTTTGGATTACTGTTCCGGCGGCCATATTGATGTTAGATTGGCACCATTTCGTTTAGCACCAACGAGACAAAATAAGAAGTCTTCTGGCGAAAACAGCATGTTACTTTGAATTTTCCTTAAGAATAGTGATGAAAATATTTTCAAAATGGCCGCTGTTGTTGCCGTATTAGACATTAGATTGACACAATCTTCCGTCACGACTAATGAAACAAAACAAAAATTCTTTTGAAAATCCCAAGTGAATATAATGTTTAATTCAATAACAGTTATTAAACGATTTTCAAGATGGCCTCTGTGATGGCCGTATTATAGTCAGTCATTATTTCGATTTAGGACCAATTAGATACAATAAAAAAGTCTTCTGGTGTAAACTTCATTTCAGTATGGCACTATATTCATCACGAGTAACGATTAAAGAGAATTTTCAAAATGGCAACTCTGGCGGCCATATCTGATGTCCTAGGGTCAACATATAGGTTAGGGACAAGCTAGATTATGGGATGAAGGTGTGAGCAAAGTTTCACCTCAATCGTCCGAGTATTTGTGAAGGAGTAGCGACAACAAACTCTTTGTACTAACGAATGGACTAGTAGGGCTAAAGAAAGATTTGGAGTACCTCCGACAGATTTGCATTAGGAAATTAAACACTTGTAGATTTAGCATGTGTCGCCATGACAGAAATGAAGGTTATAATGCCTATATCTAACGATGATCTGGGGTGTTGTACACATTAGTTGATATCTATGAAAACAAATACATTTTAGACAGTTTGCCATTCATAGAGCAATTATGGTCACCAGTTCGAGTTTTGCCAGCTGTGTTTTGAAGTAAATTTGAGACAGGCTTACTAGGCATTATGTATGTATAAAGTAAAGTCTCATGTATTATTTATTCAATGGTTTGGGACTGAAAAACATGTACAGCATGGCAAACCACGAGGGTCACACAAGTCAACTTTTCAACAACGACGGGACTATGTCCTACCCGAGCTAGGCATCGAGTACGTTTTGTTAAACATAATACGAAAGTGTTGTATTCCGGATACTGAAACAAGCGTCATGATTAAATATTCCTTCTTGTGACCTTGAATTGTGAAATATAAGAGACAGTTATTAGTCACAGTATATATTTTGTAAAAGATAAACTAATTAACAACTCTACAAGGCTTGTAATGTTATGGGCCGCACTGTCAATAATTTAACAGTAATGATGGCTGGAATGACAATGTCATATTAGGCACGTATTGAAACAAACGTATAATCTATTAGTCCATAAAAATGTCAGTTTCTATGCATTTTTCAAAGAAGGATGCTATATTTTTTTCGACAAAGCGATAAATGCGGGATATAGGAAAATATGAACTAGACAAGAGTTTGAAAACACTCCTTCTTTGATAAGTGCTAAACGATGAGATACATTTGGATAATAATTATATTTCATAATATACACCCCTTAGCAATGGCATAATAGCTTTATCTAATGAATGATTAGAACATATTTACTGAAACATATATCCTTGTACTTACCCTTTCTTTTTTCTCTCTTTCTTCCTGAAAGAATAAAATAAATCTGATATTAGACAAGATGAAGCAAAACCCGCTTATTTCCTCTCCAAAGAGAGAGTAGGTACGCTTGCAAATATTCGCAGATGGAAATACAACGTACCTCTCACAGTGTAAGCCATTACATGAAACAAATGTTATTCAAAATAGTTGTCTTTTGAACTAACCTACTATATGGATTTTCTTGCATTTAAATCTCTGAGTTTCAACTTTTCTGTCCTTTCTTTATTCTGAAGAGACAGAAATAAACAAGCTGTGACGTGTTCTTCCATACAGTATTTATAATTCTGCCGATAAAAAAAAAAAAACAAAAACAAATAAAACGGCAGACAGCCCATTATTAAATCTACATTTGTGATTTATTCTTTATATTACTCCATTTGCCCTCAAACTGTGCATGTATTATTATCAAGTCACCCATCCCTTAATGACAACATAGCATAAAAAAATGGTACTGAGCATGCTGTAATGTGGGCTCAGGAAAGTGGGCAGAGCAAGCGATTATGTTTTTAGAATAGTATAGCGTTTTAAAATATACTAATCTGGTTATTTCTTTGAAAACTTCAAGTCTCATTTTCTTTTTAAATCCGTGATGTTTCACTTCAATTATTTAATACATTGGCAAAAACGGTCAGTTTATTTTAATTCTAACACAAAGTAATGTTAAAAGTGTGCTTTGTCTACGTGTCATTGTGGACATTGAGTGACAGATTAACAGTGTCGGATCAGAAATTCGTATAATGTTTCTTAACTTTTCTCATAAAGGAAAGCGAGTCGCAAGTAGAACATTATACAGTTTTAACAATTACGTGCAGACTGTATAATCTGATCAGGATTCTTCGAGTAGATCATCCTTAGTGGATATTTGAATATTAGAAGAAGAAAAAACGATAAATGGTTGCAGTTTTCAAAATAGCTAATCTTACACTATTGGTTCGTTTTTTTAGACCAACGTGGGTGTATGTTTTCTGAAAGTTTCAGACAATGTCAATTACATTTTTGGCAACTTTGCATGTTTCTCGTTGGCTTTATATAAAAAGGTGATAAGTATCAGACATGGTAAATTGTATGACTAAAAGATGCCAATGGAGGAGGATTTAAATTATAATTAACAAAGAATAAAAACAGCATAGATCATAACGTTTAACCTTTTGTCGTGAGGTCCCATTATGCACCGTGAATATTATAATAATGATAAAACGTGCATCAATTGCACGTTTCAAAACTGCATCTAACATTATGTGTTTTCAGACCAGTCTGAGAGGATTTCTCTATAAGTGCTAGAGAAGGTCAACTGCAACATAATTTGGCAACGTTGTATGTTTTGTTTTTCTTTCTTAGGGTGCATGGGTTTACATGAGATAATTATAGAATTGGATACGTATAATACATGGTAAATTGTGTGACAAAAAGTTGCCAAAGGAAGAGGATTCAATTATAATTAAGAAAGAATAGAAACAATATACACTAGAGCGTTCAACCTTTGTCATACGCTATGTAAGCGCTGTGAATTCCTTATTTTGCACCGTTAAGATCATAACAATCAGATTACGTCTATTAATAATTGGATGCAAATGCACATTTGACCTGTGAGATTTATACACTCATTAATCTCGAATGTAAACATTATATAGGCCACATTCGTATCATGAAAATGAGAAAAACGTATTATTTGGTAATTTCAAGTAATTGGTGCAAAATATGTTTTTCACATTTTTAGCCTGGTTTTAATATTGATACAGACACGAACTTTGCCCCGTATAATAAACACGAGAGACCATTCTCCTCCAGTTTTCTCCGAAAATCTCCATTTCTATAAACAGTGATTTGAATTTAGTCAATATTAATCTTGAACCTGTTCCTATTCCTTCCCAAGTTTCCTCAACAATAATAATTTCTAGATTTCTGGCACTATCTGCATGATTAGCAATATCACCAACATATGCTATATTAAATTGTCAGTTATAACCAGTAGCATATGTATATATTTCTCTCTTAATTTGGTAATCAAATTAGCAATAAATATATTCAAAATTAGAAGACTTAGATTGCAATCTTTTCTGATTCCCAAGTTAGAAGGATAGTTTAGTGTATACCGCCAAGCAACGTGGATTCGTATAAAAAGACTACTAGACATTGCCGATATGAAACGCGAAACATTTTTCCATACCCTTCTTCTTTAAACATTCATAACATTTTGAGTGGTCTTTCGAGTCTAATGTCTTCAGAAAGTCATCAGAAAATGAAGTAATCTGATATCAGGTCTGCTCCAATATGTATTAAACAATCCAGATTTAAACACAACATTAGACATATAGGTCAATAATGGAGTGCTTTCTGTCACAGATTGCTCTAATATCGCAGTGAACGAATGGTCTGGTTCCCTCGTTTTCCAGGGTTAATATTTCCAGCACCTCTTGTCCCAGTAGGCAACTCAGTGATATTATCGACATCATCGCCAGCAGGCAGCTAGTCTCCATCGATTGCGGTAGCATTAGCTATTTGAAAACGTCCTGCTAAAGTGATCGTATCACTCTTTAAATGTGAGATACCATCTGCATGTCACGTCCTACCTAAAATACTGACGTGTTTCAAAATGTTGATAGGTCATTTGTGGCAAGATTGACTTACCTTTGGTTTATTCTAAATCGTTGCTCTTTCATTTTGCACATATTATTTGGTGCACGCTTTAAAGTGAACTTTTTTTTTGCGCTATCCGATCTAAATTAATAAAGGCAATACAAGTTAACTTGTTGGTCATCACAGCAGTGTTTATTGGAAGATGAGATCACGAGACCCGAGGTTTGACGCATTATGAGTTAAGATTATAAGTGATAAGTATTTGCAACATAAGAAACATTATTAAACTATCAGTACATGCACAATTAAAGGATGAATCATCAGGAAGAAAGTCAATAATTTAACAGTACGGAAAGCTTGCAGGACCTTGCCAAATTATAACTAGCACACCTTGAAACAAACGTATAATGTTTTATTCCATAAATATGTCCCTTTGTACCTATTTGCTGATAAAAGGCTGTTACTTATTTTACTGTCGAAAACGATAAATATTGAGATATAGGAAAAATATAAACTAATCACGGTTTGAAAATAATCCTTCATTGGAAAGTGGTAAAGGTGAGGTAAAATCTGGCGAATAATTATTTTCCACAAATATATGCGTCTTAGAAGAAACAAAAAAACCTGTATAAAATACATGATTTGTACTTATGAACAGAAAGCAGCTATATTTACACTTACTATTTCTTTCTTCTCTCGTTCTTCCTGAAATAATATAATAAATCTAATATTAGACAAGGAGAGACAAACCTCGCGTAATTGCTCCCAAATAATCGAGTAGACACGCATGCATTAATGTGTAAATGGAATTACAGTGAACCGAAAATTCTGAAATAGTTGTCATTTAGACTAATCTGCTATAGGGGTTGTCTCATATTTAAATCGTTGAATTTCAAATTTTCTGTCTTATTTATCCTCAATAGATAGAAAGTAACGAGCTACACAGTTTTCCGTCAATAGGGTATGTTAAATTGTTTAGGTAACAATAACACGGTGTTGCTGAATACAGCAAGAAATTAAACGGCAGATAACCAATCGTCAAATTTGCGCTCTCTACAGTGAGGTTATGTTCTTGTTTCACTCCTTGCGGCCTCTAACGGTGCATGTAATATTATCAAGTCACCCATTTCTCGTTGGCCACGTTGACCGATAGCTGAAAACGTACTGTGGATGTCGTAAGGAGGGCTTTCAACGTGGACAGAGAAACGAATATTTCTCAGACTAGTATAATATTTTCAAAGACACTCGTCTCTTTATGTCATCGAGAGATGAACTTTTATGTTGGTTTCCTAATCCATGATTTATTCTTCAGTAATTAAATAATATAATTTATGCAATTGAACATTTTATTTTGGTGGCATTCAATTTGCATCTGACCCCTTTTTATATGCTAAGACATACAGTACAGCTACAATGATTATTTCCACTACGTTGACATCCTCTTAAAGATAAACGAAAGAAAAGTATGGATTAAATACTAAAATTCTAATAAACATCTTGTTTACATACTTGCAATGATGACAAACGTCAGGAAGGCCAAACTATATTCAGAACACTTAATCACAATCAGGAAAAACGTCAGGTACGCAATATAAATCGAATAACCATTACAGCATTAAAATCCCCAAGTTCATATGACCATCTGTTAGGGAGGAGTAGCCATAACAAGATTTTAAAGATGACAACTGTGAGACCCTAATAAGTCTTCTGATTAGAACCCCGTGTCAATAAGACTTTTTGTTCAATAGTAGATATAAAAACAAATTAAAAGTGGGTGCTGTATCAGCCATATTGAACATCAGATTAGAACCATTTTCAATTCCCACCAATTAAATATAATACGAAGCCTTCTAGTGAAATCCCCATGTCAATATGACTTTCTGACCAGGGGAAGTAACGATAACACCATTTCCTGTTGGCCACTGTGACGGCCCTATTGGAGGTCAGAGCAGTACCATTATCGTTTTGGGGATCCAATAGCTCATGACATAACGTGCGTTCAAAGTTTCATTGCACTCCTTTAAGTACTTTAGGCAAAGTGCCAATACAAATCTGCAGCTAACGGACAGACTAGTAGAGGTAAAGAATACATTTTCACCACCTCAGATTTATTCAGTGGGAAAGTAAGCATAATTTCAGATATAACAAATGTTGCCATGACAAGGTTGGAGGGGGAAAATATATATGATGATGTCATGTGGAATGTTTTGCTTATTTGGTTAACATATGTGCAACTAAATATACGCATTTTGGACAGTTTACAATTTGCAACAGTTGTTATGATATCAAATGATATTTTACCAACTGTGTTTTGAAACACTATGCTTTAGATTTTGAAAGTTTAATGTTAATAACCTCTCACAGTTTTGTGTACCGTCAATGTCATTCAGACAACGTTTTGGAACTCCATGTTTTGCATTTTAATTGGTGTGTGCCTACCTTACTGCGTTTGGAAAGTAACAGGACTTTCTTGAAATAATATATGCACATACAGATGGTCACGTTCATTTTGTACTCGTTGATTGCATAGTAGCATATGCCAACAGATTTCCATTGCATGCGATTGGTACGTTTACATACTAATGTGAAAAATGGCGCTGTTGTTTTGTCTCTTTCTTTAAAATGCGTTGCATACTATGATACATGGAGAGATAGGTCAACGTGGGGTTTTTATTTCTAAAGAAGTTAAAATAAAACATGTTGGAGAAACAAGACAAAAAGGTTTACATAATTATAGTATTTATAAATGTATTGTGTCTAAGCTTGATAGAATCAGTAAGCAAACGAAAACTTGCCTCGCAAACGTTGGTAATTTAAAGAAGATAGTAAGATAACGCAGCAAGATACACCCGAAATGTAAGTATTGGGCTTTTTGCGCATGTGAAAAAAAGGATATAGCTTCATTGGGTTTTGTATAAAATATCAATATATATTGTCTCCCTGTGCGCTGAAACAAAATTATTCTGATAACCATGTGTTAGCTGAAATGGTGTTACTGACATTTAAGCCGAAATAGAAAGAAAAAGTGTGTTATATATAGATGAGCTGCTGACCTCATCCTTCATAGTCAAAGACGATCACTTTGTGACGACTAGTTAGGTTTACTAAATGAACGTGTCTTTGCAATCACATAATATCATTATGCACTGCAGAATTTGTACATGCAAGCTGAAATCACTATACTAATACTTACTCTTTCTTTTTTCTCTCTTTCTTCCTGCAAGAATATAATGTATATCATATTAGACAAGGTGTAGTAAACATATAATATTTGCTTTCAAAAGAGACTGTAGACGCATTCAGTTGCAAATACAGTTTATGTCATTACTTGAAGAGAGAAATACACAATATCAGTCTTATGAACGAATTTTCTATGGGGCTGCTTCGTATTTAAGATTCTGAATATTGACTTTTCTCTTCTTTTTTGTCATTTAGATATAACATTAATAACAAGCTGTAATATTCCTTGTTGCATATAATATCCTCGGTAGAATCGGCTTACCTGCGAGATATTTTCAAATACGCAAGCGGATGGAAGTCTAGTTAAGAACATATGATACTGTTTCGACACAAAGGATTTTACAATGGTCCCTTCCTGATCACAGTTGAGGGGTTGCAGAGTACAAAAGGGCAACATGATATGTATACTTATAAAATAGACTAAAAGTAAGACTTATACAGAGGGCAATTCGATACCAACGGAAATATATTTTACAGAAACAAAACTAAGCGTTTTGCATCATGACAGTATTTACAAATTATTTTGATGTGACTATGATAAAATCAGTAATGATTTTTAGAGATGTCTTGCATTCATTGCCAGTTGGGGAACGCAGGTAAGATATCATACGACGATATATCCGAAAATGTAGATATTCTGATTTTTGACGCAATTAAATTAGAACAGAGTTTATTTTAGTTGTAAAAATATCAATATATATATATATATATATATATATATATATATATATATATATATATATATATATATATATATATTTGGGCGCTGTAGCAATTAATTAAGATAACCTCTTTTGACCTGAAATATTGTCAGTAACGTTTGAACTAAAATATAGAAAAAGGTGTATCAGAGAGAGTAACATTCGTTCGTAGTGATTGAAATCACGGATATTAAAACTCACTCGTCCTTTTCTTGCTCTTTCGTCCTGAAAGAATCAAATAAATGCGATATCAGACAAGATGAGAGTAGACATAGATGTACATATTTGGAAATGTATTACTTGAACAGAAAGATACGCAATACACGAAGATCTAATGTAAGGGTTGTCTCGTATTTAAATCTCTGAATTGTAACTTTTCCGTCTTTTCTTTATCACACTGAGATAAGCGAATAACGAGATGCAAAGCGTAAGCGGGTGAAAGTCTCGCTATGAGCACGTGGTTAAGACTCTACACTATATATTGCATATTATAATAGATTTTATAATGCTACAGTGTTTGTACATTAATCAACCAATTTTCACAATCCTAAAAATAGGGAGAAACGTTTGGAAACACGGTACCTCACCCAAGTTATCATCGAAAAACGCAAAGATCTCGAAGATGCCATCATTAACGTTTACCTTATTAATAGCGATATCGCTGTTAATTTGACTCTCACAGGTCATAGGGCGCGGGCCTGATAAAGTGTTGCTCACGCACAAAAGCTAAAAGAACTTTACGACCAGGAAAAGTTGAACATTGCCTACGACAAGGACCTCATTTTGAAATACAGCACGTATTGCATCAACAAGGATCAACTTTTGGAACTTATTTACACCATAACCGTGTGACCTAAATCAGTAATCGGTGTGGGGCTGATGCTCGCAAGAGCATTTGAGGCGGTAGTCAGGGTACAGGGACGCCAGGGTTGGCTTCAACCCGCTATTGTCACTTCAACCCCATTAAACCTGCTAGAACCAGCACAGATATGGCAGCGGTAATCCCAAAAGAAGGATGTGGTTCTGGCACGTAAGGGGGTTATCATAACAGGCGTACTCCTTATTCAAATGAACCGCTATATGATACGGTGGTATGTGCTGTGATAGAACCGGCATTGTTGCATCCTACTTATGCCTGTTTCAGCTAATGATATGACTTTGATTTACATAACATGCATTATGCTTGCATCCGTAGTTCTGTTGTGAATGAAGTCTCATTAAAATGACATATAAAAATGTAAACACCAAACGCTAATACTGGAACAGGGGTGTTAATAAGTTAGCATCACATTTTTTTTTTTTTTTTTTCCAAAGTTAAGCAGAATATATTATGGATAGCGAAAATGCGCCGGATGATTTAAGGGACCAGTCTGTATTTCTTAACTTAAAAGTGCATTTATTGCGAAGGCGGAGTTAGATCTTGAAACGTACGAAATAAGATAGTCAAGGTTGTTTATCCTTCTGGCAAGAATATTTTGCCTTTTAATATGCCTTATATCACGAAGTTCGCTCGCCTCATAATTATCAAATACAGGATGTGTTCTCCAGGCAGCCATTATATAATAAATAATGCCTTTAAATGTACGTTAGGGGTCAGGTACATTAAAACAAAATCAAAACTAATGGCAAAGATATAAAATAAATAAAAAAGCAATGCTGCTTCAACAAAAGGAATGGATAACCAGCAGATCCCAACTGTCAAATATGACTTGTTTCGGTTCTCACTGAAGCAAAACAAACTAGAACGCCGACTAGTTCCAAATGTGTTCTGTGCCCTGAACATTAAGCTGAATAGTTCCTGCCCACCAGAATCAATGTTTTTTGCGTGGACGGTGCGTGCTGTCTGTGTATGTTTACCAACTTCACCACGCATATTATTTATATTTCTTGATAAGGCCTCTACGTTTATCTGATTAAATTCCTTTCAAATGATCAATAATAATATCTTTCGATATCAGACTTTTGAAATACTCGAATATTAAATGATATGAGTTAAGTACTTTCATGAAGGAACTTAACTCAGTATAAGTACAAACGTCTCTTATTATTTTCATTGGGAATACAGACATTGCTTCTCGTATCAAAGATAAGAATACAAGTCTTACATGTATAGAACACATTGGGGCTGAAATTTACGAGAGTTGATACTTACCACGTCAGTAGAATCTTGCATGATGCCAATCAAGGGAATCAGCACACTTGCGTTTATTTTGGCTGGCGAAAACAGTTTGTTATCCAGACGTGTACTGGGTATTTGATCATTCTTTAATATTGCTGCAGAAATTTCTTGCTCAAGATTTAGGCCACTCTTTAGTATCTCGATGTCTGTCATTTGATCTCTTAGTGTTTGTGCTTTGTCCTTGGTGTTAGAACACGAGTTTAATTCATCCCCCATATCTCTTTTGAAAACTGCGTTTTGCTGTCGTAGGAGCTGGTAAACATTTTGTATTTTGTCTTTAAATTTTGCCACTTCTTCGTCAATTGCTTTGTGCAAGTGTGATCCCTGATTGTCAACTGCTTTTAATTCCTCCCTCTCTGCATCATTAATACTCCTATCAAGCTCCTCTACCTTTGCTATGGAAGCATTGATACGTCTCAGCTTGTCTAAGCATTGAGTCAGTTTCGTATCTAGGGTCTTTTTTACTTCAGTTGCAGCATCAGCTACAGATTTTGTTGCATGATTCTCGTGCTTAATCGCTTTGCACATTAAACAAATAACTACATTACAATCTTGACAAAAAAGCTTGATCTCCTCTTCTGGATGTTGATCACAGAATACACGTTGTCGAATTTTACCTTTCATTACAGAATCTAGAGTTCCCAGATCACAAATTTTGTGATGCCTACTAACTTTTGATTTTTCGTGTGCATAGCAACATGGCTGACACAAATTCTCTTCACAGTCCAAACATCTACTGCATGCCACGTTTTTCGGACCACAAAGGTCACAGGCAAATTTCTCACCCGAGTCAGTATCGATGTAAAAGTTACTTTGAAAACCGGACATCCCGTTCTTCGGTAATTCTACACTTGTCCTGCAGATGGGGCAATTAAATCGACCATTGTGAAGGTTAACCTGTATATAATCCTCCAGACACTTGCAACAAAAGCTGTGGTGACATGATATTAACTTAGGATTCTTAAAACTATCCATGCAAATACTACACTCCTGCCGGCTTGCTGCCATTTTCGAGACCACTTTCGTTTTGTCCAACCAATAGTGTTAGATGTATGTGTATGGTGAACAGGTCTACACATGTTAGCCCCATCTGTCGGACAATGTTCTGTTTCCGTGATTATCATCAATTCAGTGATTGCTCCCTAGTCTTGTTTTTGTAATGAGAGATGAGAGGTAAGAGAATTTACGATATATCTGAATGATTTTCATAAGTTTAATGACTATTTCCTAGCCTAAGTTTTTATCAGGGATGAGAGGTAAGAGAAAGTAAAATATATTTCAATGAGTGTCATAAATTCAATGATTGCTCCCTAGCCTTGTTTTCGATCAGAGATGAGAGGTAAGAGGTCAAAAAGTACTTAAGCCGAAAAGCACCCAAGCCAAAACGTGCTCAATTCAAACGGTACCAAACTGAAAACGTACTCAAATTAAATCAAGGCCAAACACGCTGAAGTTAGGATATTTAGTGATTTTGTTTTGGATATGTTATATTGCAAGTTCGGTATATAGGTAGATGACAATTCGCCATAAATAGTTAATAGACATGATTGGATTTGGGCTTTTCGATTTGTTTCATTCATTAGCTTTATAAATTTAGCACAGAGTCTAAGCGTATGAGTGACACAGAAAACAAATCCCAGTAATATTTTGTAATGATGTTGAATTTTTGAATAAATGGAGGTCTAAGTGATTATTGATACGGTTTCTGAGTACCAACATAACAAATACCTAGAATTATGCGGTTTTGTTGTTGTTGTTGGCGATCTCTCTCTCTCTCTCTCTCTCTCTCTCTCTCTCTCTCTCTATATATATATATATATATATATATATATATATATATATATTTGTTGGGAGAAGGTTGGAGTGTATTTTGTTTATTTTACCTCTCAAAAATTTCCATTAATGATGAGGTTCCTTTGTATCGCTCAGGAGGTAGAGCCTACAAATCGTATTCGAAGTCTCAAAGTTAGGAGTAAAGCCAGTTCCACAACATTTGCCAAGTATCTGATTCTGTACAAGCTAACTTTCCACTCTGCAAGATCAGCGGTATTATGTACAGTTGAATGGGGGATGACATATTAGAACAGAGGTCGCAACCTATGGCACGCTTGCCACAAGGTGGCACTTCATGAGGCTTTGTGTGAGTAGTGAAGTGGGCCCACTTCACTAACTGTGTGGCACGCGATGAGCAGCCAAAAATCTTGATTGTATCAGTGTTACTCTCATACTGGAGGCACGTGGTCGTTCGTTTTGTGTTTAATAAGGGAAAATAAGTGGTACGCTATGTAAATTAGGTTGCCGACCCCTAGATTAGAGATTATAACTATATCAGTAATTCGCTCAGTATATAAAGTATCATCATATGTCATTAACTAACCCTAACGTCCTCCTTGAAATAATAGTTCAAAACGAAAACTCACTGAGAGAGAGAGAGAGAGAGAGAGAGAGAGAGAGAGAGAGAGAACATAATTATTTTAAGTATAAAGTACGAGAACATGCGCTAGCATTGATAATTCCTTACGCAATAACTTTATTTTTCGAAAGTAGTGTCCATTTAAAAATTTAAAAATAGATATTCGAAATGAGTAAAGAAAATTAATTGCAATGCACAGTCGAGTGTTATAACAGTAATACAAGAAACATGTTATATTTACATTGAATCATTTCTTTATAATAATAGTATGACTTATATGCAGACTAATAGCTAAATTGTTTGGAAAGCTTCAGTAACTACATGCACCGATACGAAAATATCGGTCAAAATCCGTTGATAAATTATATCCCACAAACATAAATTTCCAAATATCACAACACACTTATTGAAACAATCCCAAATATAAAATCCTAAAATTTCATGGCGAAATCTTTATTCAAGTTAGTAGCTTTTTGCTCTTTTCTTTTGACTCAGTCAAATTTTGGCCTCTTGTAAAAATAAACTGGATTTTGGCTTTATCCCTGACGGTTCAAGCTGATGATCTGCATAGTTCATTGGGTCATTGCCAAACTGGCGCCAATTGATCAACGTTTACTTTATTGATGTGGCGACACAATTTGCTTTCTTATTTGGCTTACTCCGTAGCAAGATATTTGAAAATGTTATATTTTAATTTATTGTTTAATAAATCCCATAACTCGATACGTTATAACTTGTATATATTCTGTTTTATTTTACTCTTTAGTACATTTTGACTTGGGTACGTGTTGACATTCATATGTGCCTTTTGAATATATATCTCACTGGATAGTTTCGTATTTTGACACCTCTCTGATTTTTAAGTTAGAAGGCATGAACCCAATTGTCATAAGCCTAGCATTTATAAATTCACTCAGAAGTTAAATCTGTAATGTGGTTTAGATTTACTCTGAGTTGGCTTGAAAATGGGTTGGCTTGTTTGGTGACTGCCCGTCACAGTTAGACTAGCACTGGAGATCAAAATGCATAACTAGGGCTGCAAATGAACAGCCGACTTGGCTTACGTATTTGTTATGTCTGCTACAGAGTTAAATATCTAAAAATCGAGATGGTTGAGGGGTGATGAAAAGTACGCAAATTTGTTATAGTACAAGTGAACTTTATTCATGCATATGGCACATACTGATTCTTTTAGCTGCCTTCTCACAGGAAAATATTCAAAAAAACTCTTTGCTGTCAAAAATGAATGTGAAAAGGAGGGGTTGGTGGCAGTGTTGCTTCAGTATAAAAGCCACCAGTTGTATAAGGAATTTACCTGATTGCCAGAGTCAACATCGCACATGCATGCTTTCTACAAAAATAATTAGTTTGTTTTTATTTGTCTCTTCAGTGTAAAATTATTCTCATTTTTCTGCAATAGGTCGAATGTAAATTCACCAGACAAACTGTCCAGTGAGACCTTAGTACATTTAGCTTAGGGACCATTACATTTTGACTTGATCACGTTTCTGTCAAGAAATGTTTTTGCTTTGTTACGTTTTGATTGAAAATCTTGAAGAGATGATTTGCTAACTTCAAAAAACATCACTAACTGGTACAATATTAACGTCCGGCACTAATGATTATTAAAATAATTTACATGCAATTATACTGTATTCAGTTTTCATACAGGGGAGACAAACCTTCCGAAGTTCCTCTCATTTCATTGGGGAGGTATATCATCCAATTTAAATCTAATTACACAGAGGAAGGACCTTTCAGATTTAGCCCACATCTCTCATGACACTGGCATGCCAATGTGTTTAATGTCTTAAAATCATGAAATAAAACTGAACGAGGGTGCGATTGGTTCTCCATAGCCGGAAAAGCCCATGAACTTAAAAAATGATGGCAACAACAAATTAACTGGTTGTACATTATGACATTAGTAAAAACAAATGAATACAAATAGATAAAAATAAAGAATAGAAGCAATATAATGGTATGGCTTTAAAAAAAAAAAATAATTGATCATCTAAATTCTGGGAGCTTTTCCAATTTATCATCTTTGTATATTATGACGTTTGTTCTTGTTAGCAACTAATTCTAAGATAGGTCTTATCTAGAACCTCTCAACCAATTCTTGTAATGAAAATCAGCAAATATGGTTTTAAAAATATGAGTCAGCTGTAATATACATTAGTAACCATTAGGAGTTGGCTGTCATTTACATTATTAACCATTAGGAGTCAGGTAGTAACCATTAGGAGTCAGCTGTCATTTACATTAGTAACCATTAGGAGTCAGCTGTCATTTACATTAGTAACTATTAGGAGCGAAATGTGGATGAGGCTATTATTTTCTTGTTTTTCGTAAGTATTAATAATTCAAATTTATTTCCCAACATTTCTCTTACTTGTATGTCCTAACTGAAAAGTTCTGATTTAGAAACGAAATTTTACTTTGCAACGATAAAAGATAAATTAGTTCGCTCATATAAACATGCTTTCACACGCTAGTATGCATCTATTTTCTCCACATTCTTATACACATACGTTCCCACTCTTATATACTTACTTTCCCATTCTGTATAATACACACATTTTCCCCACTTATAATGTCTACTACTCATACACTCACTTTCTGCCAGTTACATACATTCTTTCCACCCACTGCTATATACATTCTTTTCCAAACTATTGTACAAATTCTTTCCCACACTCATACACATTCTTTTAGCCACTCTTGTACACAGACTTTCACTCTTTTACACATACCTTCCCACACTCATACACATACTTTTAGACACTCATGTACATATACTTTCCCCACTTTTATACACATACTTTCACTGTTACACATACCTTCCCCTACTCTTATACACATGCTTTCCCAAACTCTTATACATTTACACACTTATATATGTACTATATTTCCCACTCTAGTACATTTTATGTATACATGAATTTACCTTTATCTAATTATGAGGTCGAAAGATTGGCTTTTTTAAGTACAGATTTTCATTATGTCCAATAAAGTATCACTCCCACATTAATTCAGTATCCTTGTCTTCATGAGTTCATTCCATGCAATTAAGACTGAGGGACCAATTTCTATTTGGATACATGACAGAGTAACATGGTTGTACAGGGCAAATCACTTAGGCTAAATGAAAATCTGAGAGATGCATAAAAATACAACACAAATGTAAAGCTCAAGTGAAATTAGGAGGGCCCTAAAGGGTTGTTGATAATGTCATGTGCATTTTAACTACCCACACACAAACATATTATATATATATATATATATATATATATATATATATATATATATATATATATATATATTAGATAGATAGATAAATAGATATAGGGCACCAAGTAGCTTAGTGATTTGGAACAGTCATATTAACAGACAACAATTAACAAGAGACCACAACAGACAATTCTCAACTCTGTCAGTGTGGGTTTAAGTCTTGGGTTCAGCCAATGTGGGTATGTGAGAAAGCTTGTCAGTATCTTCACCTGTGCCTCTGGTTCTCCCTGGGTTCTTCCTCTACCTAACATTCTGACCACCATGTATAGAATAATATGTGTTGAGAAATGGTCTTAAGCCCACACCAACTATATATGTTATTATTATGTAACTTATTATATGTTGTGTCTTATTATATATTGCATATGATTTACTCCATCTTGTGCACCTTGAAATATGTCTGATGTTCATTATGTGATGTGAATGTTTTATTGTATGCTGTGCGAACATTATGTGATGTGGATGTTTAATTTTGTGTTGCTGAAACAACATGTGCTGTGGATGCTTTATTAAATGCTGTGCAATCATCATTTGATTTGGCCATTTTATTACAGTTTGTACAAAAATAACCATGTATTGTGGATGTTTAATTATATGTTGTGCTTATTTCATTGCATATTCTAGTCAAGGTCAGCTAAGCTCTGCATGTCCGCTGCTATTACACTTTTAAATCCTTTCAGATAATCATGAGCTGCTGTTGTATTGAAATAACTGATATATTTAGTAATGGTTATATAGAAAGCATCACATTCCAAACAAATTCTTTTCATCTCAGTAGAAAAGTATAAAATGTACTTCAGTACCAGGGGGTGTAAATAGGGTTTGTGTTGGTGTTTTAGTAAACTGTGCTCTAGTTTGGCCTGTTTCCCATATCAAAAACTGAATGAATCTGATAGCCTTACACCTGGGACCCCTCTGTTTCAGATCTCATCCCTTCAGTATTCTAAGCAAAGGACCCATTGGCTTGTCCAAAAAAATCTAATTTGCATCAGAAAACTTTGACCACACTGATGAAATGTGGAATTTTCTTTTCAAGATGTGAAATACTGGTAACCTATTAATATTTATCCCCATGTATGTGCCCCCTGCTTTACCTGGCTTGAAGATAAATATTAATATTTATCCCCATGTATGTGCCCCCTACTTTACTTGGCTTGAAGATAAATATTAATATCCACCCCCATGTATGTGCCTCCTACTTTACTTGGCTTGAAGATAAATATTAATATTTATCCCCATGCATATGCCCCCTACTTTACTTGGCTTGAAGATAAATATTAATATTTATCCCCATGCATATGCCCCCTACTTTGCTGGGCTTGAAGATAAATTTTAATATCCATCCCTATGTATGTGCCCCAAACTTTACTTGGCTTGAAGATAAATATTAATATCTATCCCCATGCATGTGCCCCCTACTTTACTTGGCTTGAAGGTACCTATTAATATTTATCCCCATGCATATGCCCCCTACTTTACTTGGCTTGAAGATAAATATTAATATCCATCCCCATGTATGTGCCCCCTACTTTACTTGGCTTGAAGATAAATATTAATATCTATCCCCATGCATGTGCCCCCTACTTTACTTGGCTTGAATGTACCTATTAATATTTATCCCCATGTATGTGCCCCCTACTTTACTTGGCTTGAAGGTACCTATTAATATTTATCCCCATGTATGTGCCCCCTACTTTACTTGGCTTGAAGGTACCTATTAATATTTATCCCCATGCATGTGCCCCCTACTTTACTTGGATTGAAGGTACCTATTAATATTTATCCCCATGTATGTGCCCCCTACTTTACTTGGCTTGAAGGTATCGTTTAATATTTATCCCCATGTATGTGCCCCCTACTTTACTTGGCTTGAAGATAAATATTAATATTGATCCCCATGCATATGCCCCCTACTTTACTTGGCTTGAAGGTACCTATTAATATTTATCCCCATGTATGTACCCCCTACTTTATTTGGCTTGAAGATAAATATTAATATTTACCCCCATGCATATACCCCCTACGTTGCTTAGCTTAAAGATAACTATTAATATCCATCCCCATTCATATGTCCCCTACTTTGCTTAGCTTAAAGATAAATATTAATATTTATCCCCATGCATATGCCCCCTACTTTGCTTGGCTTGAAGGTACCTATTAATATTTATCCCCATGTATGTGCCCCCTACTTTACTTGGCTTGAAGATATCTATTAATATTTATCCCCATGTATGTGCCCCCTACTTTGCTTGGCTTGAAGATAAATATTAATATTTATCCCCATGCATATGCCCCCTACTTTGCTTGGCTTGAAGGTACCTATTAATATTTATCCCCATGTATGTGCCCCCTACTTTACTTGGCTTGAAGATATCTATTAATATTTATCCCCATGTATGTGCCCCCTACTTTGCTTGGCTTGAAGATATCTATTAATATTTATCCCCATGCATATGTCCCCCTACTTTTCTTGGCTTGAAGATATCTATTAGTATTTATACCCATGCATATGCCCCCCTACTTTTCTTGGCTTGAAGATATCTATTAGTATTTATCCCCATGCATATGCCCCCTACTTTGCTTGGATTGAAGGTGCCTATTAATATTTATCCCCATGTAAGTGCCCCCTACTTTACTTGGCTTGAAGATAAATATTAATATTGATCCCCATGCATATGCCCCCTACTTTACATGGCTTGAAGATATCTATTAATATTTATCCCCATGCATATGTCCCCTACTTTACTTGGCTTGAAGGTACCTATTCATATTTATCCCCATGTATATGCCCCCTACTTTACTTGGCTTGAAGATAAATATTAATATTTATCCCCATGCATATGCCCCCTACTTTACTTGGCTTAAAGATAAATATTAATATTTATCCCCATGCATATGCCCCCTACTTTGCTTAGCTTAAAGATAACTATTAATATTTATCCCCATGCATATGCCCCCTACTTTGCTTGGCTTGAAGATAGCTATTAATATCCATCCCCATTCATATGCCCTCTACTTTGCTTGGCTTGAAGGTAAATATTAATATCCACCCCCATGCATGTGCCCCCTACTTTGCTTGGCTTGAAGATATCTATTAGTATTTATCCCCATGCATATGCCCCCTACTTTGCTTGGCTTGAAGATATCTATTAATATTTATCCCCATGCATATGCCCCCTACTTTACTTGGCTTGAATATATCTATTAATATTTATCCCCATGCATGTGCCCCCTACTTTACTTGGCTTGAAGATAGCTATTAATATTTATCCCCATGCATGTGCCCCCCTACTTTTCTTGGCTTGAAGGTAACTATTAATATTTATCCCCATGCAGATGCCCCCTACTTTGCTTGGCTTGAAGATACCTCAGATTCTGCTAGCAGTAGGACAAAACTACAATTTTTAAGGCCATCTGCCACACATCCTGTTTTATAGTTGAAACCTACTGCTTTTGAAAATTATGATTTTTGTTTCAAATATTGAAATATTTAAAAATAGAAAGAATTCAAATATGCTGTATGTATGCTTTCTATCCACATTGTACATAAATCAGCTAGAACCAGTCTACTGTGGTCAAGAACTATTTAAGCTGTTGTTCTGGCTGGTGCAATGATTCATGGTTGAGTAATCATGTTAAGGCTAATGTGCACACAACAGGCTGTTAATTGATTACCCTCTTGTTGAAATCCAAGGAGTTTAGGTCAAATGTGGTATTTTTGAGGAGCTAATTGTTTTTTAAAAAATCAAATGTGGTCCATGATGGCTTTTGTGTCTATAAGTACAAATAATCCATCTGTTGATAGAGTTGAGATAAAAAGTAAAGACCATCAAATTATTTCAGCAGAAACATTCTGAGTAGGTATTTTGATTTTTTTCATTTATAACTGCTACTGCATTTTTCAAGCCATTTCAAATTAAAGTTTAATAAATAATAATTAAGCTGTCCCTAGCTCATGCTTACAGTAATGTCATGCAACTTTGCTTACATGTTAAACGGCACCTAAAGTGTCAAGAAAAAAATGTGTAAAGCAAAACACGCTTTGATGCTAATGAACATCAACACTGTTGATATAATGAATAATGAGAACACTGACAGAGCAATTGGACAATGGATAACATCTGGACCTCGAGGATAACATTGCTTTACATGAAATATTTTGAGTTCTGAATAAACACACAGATCAACATCATTCTGTTTATTTCTACATTTATTCACAGTGTAGCAATTGCAAATTCTGTAACAAATAATTTAATAGTGTGTGGCACAAGGAATTAGAGTCAGAACTTGTGGAACTGGAGGCAGTGATAGTGGTATCTTTTAAAGTCAGTGATATTTTTAAAGTCACAAACCCTAGGTATGTGTCTGATTATATTTTCTTTGAGTACACAAATGGCAAATTATATATAATCTGGCAACTTAGACTGGTTCTAGAGTAATTCTGGATTGACTTCACAATAATACAACATTGTTCATTCAATGAACATTCCTTTTAGCTCCTTGTGCCAAGTTAGAAGTCAATAGTTCTTAAGCATTTATTATTTTCACCAGCATTGATTTATTAACTGTAAAATATTATTTAAGCCTTAAGGCCAAATACATATACCAGTTATTACAGGCAAGGCCATATACATGTACCAGTTATTAGAGGCAAGGTCATATACATGTACCAGTTATTAGAGGCAAGGCCATATACATGTGCTAGTTATTAGAGGCAAGGCCATATACATGTACCAGTTATAACAGGCAAGGCACCGCAACAGTGGCCTAAGTGGTTTGAACATCTGCCTCAGATGCATGAGGTTGCAGGTTCAAAACCCGATCAAGTCATAGCAAAGACTTTTAAAAATGGAACTGCCTCACTTGGTACTCAGCATTAAGGGGTTGGTATTAGGAGTGGTTAGCCTGGTGTCAGGCTCATGTGACTGGGTGGGACGTCATGCTACCTGTCTGGGGCATGATGTCCCAGTGCTAGACATCTCTATAAACTGCCACACTCCATATTTCATAGTGATATTACTGAAAAATTGTCCACGCTACATTAAAAATCCAAAACACAAACACACACACACACACACACACACACACACACAGGCAAGGCCAAATACATGAAACAGTCATATCAGAACAATTCATATACATATACCAGTTATAACAGACAAGGCCATATACAAGTACCAGTTCATATATGGTCAAATTTGTTCATCGATCAGGATATGAGTAAATAAGTCAATTATATAATAGTTGTAACCATAAACATCATGGGAAAATGAAGGACATTTATAACGTCCTTGTGCTGATTTTGCCAAATTATATTTGACTCTGATATATGGATCTTTTATGTTAATTGGCATTGGAAGGAATTTATTTAAAACTAGTATATTTTCTGTTTGCTAATAAATATTATTTTAGTTGTTTACATATATATTTCCAACATTTTATTATTTAATAATAAATCTGTACAAAATATTCAGTCCACCAAAAAAATTTAAGTTGTGAACTTTCTCTTTTCGTATCGTAATTCTTTTTTTCATAAAATGTCTGTCCACATTACTGCATTTGATTCATTTTATTTTCACTGTCAATTCTACTTGTTTGATGATAAGCTACAGACACAAGCTTATGAATCCCCTGCCAATTTAAATAAGGAAATCCCACTATCAAAGGGCCTTGGTTATTTACTGATCACACAAACCTAAAATACTTACAGTCTAGAAGCTGGATGGGTCCAGTATTAGAATTTTGTCTGCCAACTTTAGTCTTAGCAAAGCAATAAAGGATCAGACATAGCTCTTTTCACACAGAAAGTAAATATATTATTAGTTACACACAAACTTAACATGATTCATTTATCATTTTACATAACAAATTAAAACACACAGGGCTTGGGCAATTGGAAACAAACATATCATCCTTCAGATCTTAAATCTATTTCCTTCATCACGGCAAACTGAACAGCTCTCACAAATCTAAGCACTTCATTTTCTTTGCCTAGGTGCTCTTTGCTCATCCACCTAGAACGAAGATGACACATCATTTCTATATGATGCAAGGCATGCAACTGACTCTTCCTTCAAATCTTCCAGGCTCTGTGTGACAAATAGAAAGCATGTGATCTGAAGTATTCTAGAATTGGTATCATGTAGTTGGGATCCATATGGTAAAACATGACAGATAGTCATATGTGATGCAGTGATCTGTATCCTTCAAACCTTAGTCTGTACTCTTTCCAACCATTTCTGAATTCTACTAGTCATGCATTTATCACTGGCAAGTATAAATTCCTCAGTGTCATTCTTTGTTTCTGGTTGCCTGTGTCTAACTCAATTCTACCTCAACATCATACAACTCAATGCAGAAAACTGATGTAAACTGATCTTGAATATCTCTCCATCCTTAGACTGTGAACAGATCTTTACTGTAATATCACTGCCTCTCAGTCCTTAGACTGTGAACAGATCTTTACTGCAATATGACTGCCTCTCAACCCTTAGACAGTGAACAGATCTTTACTGCAATATGACTGCTTCTCAACCCTTAGACTGTGAATAGATCTTTACTGTAATATGGCTGCAGCTCAACCCTTAGACTGTGAACAGATCTTTACTGCAATATGACTGCCTCTCAACCCTTAGACAGTGAACAGATCTTTACTGCAATATGACTGCTTCTCAACCCTTTGAATGTGAACAGATCTTTACTGTAATATGGCTGCCGCTCAACCTTTAGACTGTGAACAGATCTTTGCTGCAATATGACTGCCTCTCAAACCTTTGCCCATTCCACAAATATGATTTAAGAAGAGGGTTATTATTTTTCTCTCCACTCTTGTGTGAATTAACCCTGGATGGCATAACAGAGGCTGCACACCCTTACAGAGATTCAAACTATAAGTAATCAAATTACAGCCATGTGTGGTTAACCCCAATCTGTAAAAAGAAGCAAAGTTCTATTATACATCTTAGACAGGAAACTGTTGTAGTCAACTCAAATAATGTGTGCTCTTCGCATTTAACTTATTTTTAACTGTATTTTGTATATATTGCAGATCTACTGTAATTATGTTGTGGCTTAGGTGTGATAGGGCTACTGCAACTACAGTGTGGATTAGGTATGAGATGGCTATTGTACTTATGCTGTGGATTAGGTGTGACAGGGCTATTGTAATTATGGTGTAGTTTAGGTGCCACAGGGCTACTGTAATTATGTTGTAATTATGGTGTAGATTAGGTGTGACAGGGCTAAGTAATTTGTTTGTTCCACAGCACTTGACCTCTTGAACAATACTGATGCAAACTACAAATTTAGCAAATTTTTTCCCATGACAAGAAAAGCAGTGAACCTACTGGATCACATGTTTGATGCATGTAAATTGAAATATTACTTTTCAGCCAGACAACGAATGCATGTGCTCAATTGTAAGTCGAGTTCAACAACAAACTGCAAAACCCTAGACCTGCTGTCGGATTATCCAATGAAAAATCTATGTCCATGCCATTTGTTACAAGCAATCAGTAGAGCAAATAAAACAGACTCTAATCTGCTGGCACATTATGCAATGGAAGATCTGGGTCTACATTTGCAGCTGGACTCAAATTATTAGCAAGTATATATATATATATATATATATATATATACGAGTGATCTCAAAATAAGAGTTGTCTCCCTTCCTGTACTGAACTCTCCAACATATGCAAAATTAATGAAGTGTTTATTGTAGCCCATTTTTTTCACACCTTGTTTCCAATGTCATATATTTACCATAATACTGCCTGTATTTGGTGACTGCTAACTGACTTAAAGAAGACAATTTGACAAAAAATATGTTGGTTTCTTCAAGAAAAAAAAAGAATATAATTCATTCTTGCTTTGTTTTAAAATATGTTGGCTCCTTAGAAAGTTGACAGATTTTAATCTATTATTGAACATTCAACAATAAAGCCATTAAGTCTTCTTTGCTCTTATCTTCAATGCATCCTGTATATTCCATTAGCTTCATGCTGGGTAAAGGACAGCCAACAGATGTCTCAATATCTTTAACCACCATATTCTGTATGTACGATGATTAATTTGTGTTCTCATTGTAGTCCACTTTATATCCCACCTTTATTTCTTCAGTCCAGCTCTTAAGGCAATTAATGTTGTTTACTAACTAATATATTTGTTTTCAATTATTTTTGCATTTTATTTTTGTTTGTTGTTTTAATAAATTGCTGCATGGTATGCATTTTCAATCTTTCTTTGTTTCATTTAATAATGCTAATTCACCTTATTACATATGGTACAGTGTAATGCCAGATGTTTACTCATATACGTGTCTTAACTAGTAATGCTTTTTCCTCACCCCACTCCCTAAAAATTAAATGGTTTGTCCATAATGATGTCCAAGACAGGTTGCTTTGAGAGTACTGGAGTTATTTAGAGAGAAGTAAAGTCTAATAATATCAAGGAAGGTCAACAATGTATAGTCATGTCATCATAAACATTACACAACTGAGATAAAGTTTTTGCCTAGGACCAAAAGAACTGAGTGCTAGTAATTAACCAATTATCACCAATTAAGCTCACCCTGACAGTGGGACATATTCCCAATTAATAAGATGGGCATTCTATTCAACCATCTCTGAGTATCCAAGTCATCATTAGTCAGATTTCTTTGCAGAGTTTTTCTTTTTGTTATTTTTTTAATTCATCAGCTAGATCATCTGAGCTATAAGAGAAGTCTCAGATGTCACATCAGAACAAGGCTGTCTGGTAAATAACAGTCAGAGGCCAATAAATAGACAATGGAAGCCAGATCGGGAACTGAAACTCCCCTAGCTAAGAATAAAAAATGATGGAGATATAAGTGCTGTTTGTTTCTGGTCTGCAAAGTGCATTCAGACTAACTCATTTGTTAATGAAGTACTAAATGAGTTTTCTACATTTATCTAAAACAAGACAAAGAAAGATCCAGTACATACTGTGTAAAGAAGGAACACGCTGGAGATAAAAGGCAATGCTACTCATTCTGCTGGAAATAAAAGTCAAGAGGAGGGAGACAAATACCATACCAAGGCAGCCAAATACGATGCCAAGGCAGACAAATAAAATGCCATGGTAGGCAAGTTCAATGCCAAGACAGACAAGGCCCATGTCAAAGCAGACAAATACATTGCCAAAGCAGGCAAGTACAATACCAAGGCAAACAAGGTCCATGCCAAGGCAGCCAAATACGATGCCAAGGCAGACAAGTAAAATGCCATGGTAGTCAAGTACAATGCCAAGACAGACAAAAGCCCATGTCAAAGCAGACAAATACAATGCCAAAGCAGGCAAGTACAATACCAAGGCACACAAGGTCCATGCTAAGACAGACAAGTCAAATGTCAAGGCAGACAGGTCAAATGCCAAGGCAGACTAATACTATGCCAAGGCAGACAAGTACAATGCCAAGGCAACAAAGATTATTACCTGACCAATAATGGACATCCACTAAACCAATACAAATATTTATTTATTAGATTCTCAGGTACATATTTTAATTTGAATTTGCACAAAAGGAACCCCAAAAATTTAAACATTTACATTTCATATTTCATGCATTTTAATTATATCAATATTTACTTTCTTGTTTCTTTTTCTTCTTCTTTTTCTTCTTCTACTTTGGAGTTCAGCCTCTAAATATATTAAAACTCTAAATTTTAGAATATTTGTTAATACAGTTACTTCCATATAAGTGTAGAAAAGTGGAGCAGGAACACAAATTTATATTACAGTATTACATAATACTTTTTTTAATTGCTTTTATTTACATGTATGAGTACAATATATTCATAATTAGGGGCCCCGAGTGGCTGAAAGGTCTAAAGCTCTCACCGTTTTGGACCACAGCCATATATCACTTCTGTTTGCATGGGTTCAAGTCTCGGATTCAGCCAATGTCACAGGGTATGTGAGAAAGCTTGCCAGTAGCTTCTCGTGGGTTGGTGGTTCTTTCTGGGCTTTTCCCAGGTTCTTTCTCCACCATTTATGCTGGCTGCCATGTATACCCTATCTTATGCTGAAGAATGGCGTTAAACTCTACAACAACAACATTTATAATTTGAAATGCAACCATGGTAAATGCTGCTGGGAATTTCATTGATTTTGAACATGTCATTATTTTATGCAGATTCTGAACTACTGCCATTAGCTGCAGTAAGTGAGAAAACAACATGGTCATCCGAGTGGAAGATGAGGATGAATGCCACTAATGATACATGAGCATCAGAGTAAATGGTGAGCTTGAATGCCCGTAATGATACATGAGCATCAGAGTAAATGGTGAGCTTGGATGCCAGTAATGATACATGAGCATCAGAGTGGAAGGTGAGAGGCTGAATGCCATTAATGACACATGAGCAGCAGAGTGGAAGATGAGTGGCTGGAAGCCATTAATGACACATGAGCATCAGAGTGGAAGATGAGTGGCTGGAAGCCATTAATGACACAGCTGAGACTGTTGATTGAGATTTATATCACTCTGAATTCCTTGAACTTATTAAAATAAAAATATTGTTTTAAAGTGGTGTAATGCATAAAATATAGTTCGTATTTAATTCTTACAGTGGGGCTAGGACACGGTTATCGGGTCATGTTGTTATGGACTCCCAGGACCTTCATCCTGATCTCCCATTTTTAAAGCCACGAGTTCCGGACGGACTAAGCATTTTCAAAAACTTGGGAAATCTGTGCTATCACGTGTTCGGAGCTTTTCTGCCCAGTATTTCATCTGTGGAAATCAGAATCTCACATTCTGCTTGAAGTCGATAACATTTGCAGAGCTTAGACCAAAAAACGTCTACGGGTTCCTGGTACATATCCGTATGGAAGTCTTAACTTCTCAAGGCCTCAGTTAGCTAGGACCCCATTTCATCGAAGGATCTATTCGTATATCCAGTTATATCAAAAATGCAGTCTACATAATGCAGTTTGCATGTAATTGTCATTGCTTGCGGTCTTGCTGTCTTTGGAACGCTTAAGCACATTATTTCAACTTGCAAGCTTTGTAAAGACAGGGACTAATTATGGGAGCAATCATTACCTGACTAACCGCATGTGACACTGACTTTCAACAGTTTCTAACGTTAAAAATATAACCAATACTGTTGCCTCATTTTAAATATTACAGAAATACAGCACAGTTTCTAATATTAGAAAAGCATTTTCTATAACTTGAACATACTGTGCCTATCGAAAAGTGCTTGACATTTATTGTTGTTGTTGTTGTTGTTGCTGCTGTTGACCTTTACTTTATCGGAGCATCCCAGATTTGAAGTCGGTGTAATGTTACTATAAATATAATTTCGTGGTGGCCAGGTATTGTAGTTAGTTTGGATATTAGCCTGGGTTTATTCCAGACAGTCTGCTATCCATCTGGTATGTTCCGTTCTTAATGTGATCATTTTTTGCTTCCCATTTTTGTCCTAAACTAAAACAGACTTTGCACCAGCTAAGCGCGGTATGAATTAAGAGGCTGGGCCCAGCCACTTAAGGGGAGGCAGAATGAGAACACTAACCACTTAGGACCCCTACTTTAAAAAGAAATCCCAACTTTTTACATTTTTTTATTTTGTTTTTTTTTTTTTGTTTTTTTTTTGGCTTTCTTTTCCTGTTCAATAACTGTAGGTAACTCATAACCATTCTTGCTACTATAATTATAGTTGAATAGAAAATATAAATTTTCATTGTTAGAAACATTTGATGACAACTGGAATATCAAATTAATATGGTACAGAGAGAAAATAATGATTTAGCTATGTTTCATTTGTTTATTTTTGTAATAGAACTATAATTAGCATTGACAACTAAAATAAAAGTTACAACTGTATTGTTAATGTATTAATTGTCTGTAGCAATTAGCTGTATCTTTAAGTTCCACTGTATGCAAATTTTGTTTTTTGTTTCTTATATCATGGACAAGTTCTTTCATGGATGGTGTACCTTGTCAACCAATACAAGATTTTTCTCTTTGCGTTGACTTTTTAAAGATAGTTTCATAACTATTATTGACAGATAATGTTTACATATTTTCCACAAAAATTGACAATAACTGTAATACTGTGTATCATTTTTTTAAAAAAAATATGGATTATATCTTCTTTCCCATCTATCTGAATTGTTCCTCCATTAATAATATAATGTATATCCCTACACCATTGGAACTACAGCCATTCAAGATTTGGATATGATTGGGTGGGTGTCTTTACATGTATATAATTATTTAACAGTTTTAATAAGAACCTTGGGGTGGGCCAGGTGTTAGGATAGTTTCTTTAAATATCAATATTTTAAGTATTGCAAGTGAAGATATTACAACTGTATTGTTATTCATCTTCATGGTCTGGGCTATGACAAATATATTAGGCTCTTGGGTTACAATCTCTGGTAATGCTCCAAGGGTGTGCACTGTGGGGATGCTGCTGAGAGTCACAAACATTCTGTGGATAATTTCAATTCAGTATTAAAGTAAAAAGTATAGTTATTGAGCAGAAATATCACATAAAACAATTATGATGTGACTTCTCTTTTGAATGATTACAAAATATACATTTCTAGCTGAATTCATTCCTAATTAATCTCATCAAGGAATATCTTTATGAAACTTATAAACAATCATATTTTTATTTTCCCATACAGTTTACCACATAGGACTAAGGAGTAGTTAAGGTCTTGCTTTGTCTTCCCATCTGTGGGCAGGATAGAGGTGCATTTTTGTCCGATTTTGTTTTAAATAGCAATCATGTCAAAGGCAATGCCTTCTCCAAATATTTTAAAATTCATAATTATTGGGTGGAATAATGAATTATAAATGTATACAACATGTGAGAGTTTATGTGTCCTGATGCAAAAGTAAATTGTGGTTGTAGTTTAGATAACAAGATAATATATGTGTAATATGAAAACCACATGTCATGTACCTCGGCACAGGTTGAAAATCTTGATGTGTATAAGTTTCTATCACTTGCATATAACTTTGCAGTTAAAATGAAGGAATGCTCCTTGGCAATGGTTGAACATTGAGATGATGTGTAAGTTTCTACTACTTGCATATAACTTTGCAGTTATAATGAAGGAATGCTCCTTGGCAATGGTTGAAACCAGAAAAAAAAAAATGTGCTAAAATACTGAGCCTATTTCACTGGCCGTTATTTGCTGTCTTCCTCTCCCAGGCTATCATTAGCTGATTGAAAATGTCTAAGCAGAAATAATATAGTTCCTACTAGCAGATCAAAATTGCAACAGTGACCACCTCCACCATGTGTTTTTGCGTGTGAGAGTATGTATGTATTCTTTGTTCTTATATCTTGTTATAGGGACACCAGCCATAATAGAATATATAAGAGGTTTTAGGTAGCTGTTCAAAAATCAAAAATAAATTTTAACTGTTGCATATTCCAGACTAACATTTGGTTTGTGCCTTCATCAAAGCCAGGTATGTAAAATAACCTATGTGATTTCACATCAGTCACTTGGGACATAACTCAGTGTTGAAGGTGGGAAGGGCTGCCCCTGTGTACCAACAGTTGGGGATATGAAGGGACATTTATAGGAATACATAGTGTATCTCAGATCATGCTCTCTCTCTCTCTCTCTCTATATATATATATATATATATATATATACACCAATCAAGGCAAAATATTTAAATGACATATAATTTAAAATCACTCACTTGGGAACTAGTTTGGAGACTAATTAGATCTGCAGCTAATAACTGTTTCTAAAACTATTGAAAATAGCAGCAGCACATGGGATTTGTTTTGTTTGTTGTTGTTTTTTACAATGAGATATAATTATATATAATTATTATTATTGTTATTGTTCTTTTACACAAAGTTATTATTATTATTATTATTATTATTATTATTATTATTATTTCAGTTTCCAGACCAAAGTAGGATTTATAAATGTTAGACAAGTTTTGAAAAATTGGCAATGAATGACTTTGTACAAATGAAGTGGGGAGTACTTAGGACTGGAGTTAACCAGTTACAGGAGGAATGTGGACAGTGCATATATAATAAAACAGGTGTGATAAATCATTTGACTCATAGCAACATCTGTTCTGTCTCTCACTTCCTCAAAGCACCTGCTCTTCTTTTCCACTCTTTCACTGGTGCGTGATTCTAGCATAATGTTCTCATTTGTGTATTTTGTTAGTTTCTCCAATAATATGGCTTAATATATATATATATATATATATATATATATATATATATATATATATATCAGAGCTAAATATAACATCCATCTTAAACCTGGTTTAAGAAATCCACCCAGTGTTTATGGGTAGGTGGATATGCAGAAAAATAAGCAATAGACAGGGGTTGATTGGCAGAGTTGTTGGTGGTGTTATCTGTGTTATCTACTTCTGAAACATTTGTGACTGGAATGAATCTTTGTATAGTTTTAGGATCATTAATAGACATTGGTTCGTGTACCTCATTTGGGTGATAGTGTCAGGTCACTAGACAAGGTTATTGATTTTTCTTGACCATTCCTTAACTCCTGATAGATTTTGGAATGAATCGTTAATAGACAACATGTTTTCGTACCACTTTGGTTTTATTAGCGTCATGGTCACTAGATATGGTAATGAATTTCTTGTCTCCTCCATAATATCTCTAGTTTAATGTACTGCTTTGAAGATTCATGGGTTTCAAGTGCACTTTTATTTACAGATACTGTAAATTCATATAATAATACCTAATATGTAATAGTGATGCAGTAAACAAGGGTGATGGTTGTTTGCTGGTTGCGGAGTCTTAAATAGGATCCAACCATCTTTGACTTTAGACCATTCATGCCAGTGGTAGTACATATACTTAATATCATAAGATCAGATATTGTGGACTTTTTCTAACAACATGGACTTTTTTTTTATTTTTCATGCACTTTTAAGATAGTAGATACAAAGTTACCATTTCTTTGGATTAAATATGTGCATATTTATGTTTTAATTGCATCCATTGACTTTATAGTCATTAAAAGCAGTAACATGTTTCAGGTTAATAATTCCTATTTTACAATATTACTATTAGGACACACAAAAAACATACTGCAACAGTTAATAACACCTTATAGTAAATATATGTTTATTCTGCCATAGATATTTTTTGAATATACATTTTTTTCCAGGTGCGACATGCAAACACCAGTATGTCAGAGTGAAAGAGCTGTTTAGAAACAAAACAAGCAAGGACAATGTCACAGTTAGTGACAAGGAGAAAGTGAAGGCAATATCAATGTAATATCCATGCAGACAGATCCAGTATTGCCTATTCTAGTGCCAAGGAGACCATGGCATTATCTGTGGAATAACCACACAGACAAATCCAGTATTGCCTATTCTAGTGAAAAGGAGACCATGAAGGCATTATATAATTATTTAAATATGATGTATATGTAATAAATGTACAACCTTCCATTGCTATGATCACTATATGAATAAATGTACAACCTTCCATTGCTATGATTCCTGTTTGAATACATGTACAACCTTCCATTGCTATGACACTGTATGGATACATGTACAACCTTCCATTGCTATGGTCCCTGTATCGATACATGTACAACCTTCCATTGCTATGACACTGTATGGATACATTTACAACCTTACATTGCTATGATACCTGTATGAATACATGTACAACCTTCCATTGCTATGATCCCTGTATGAATACATGTACAACCTTCCATTGTTATGATCCCTGTATGAATACACATACAGCCTTCCATTGCTATGATCCCTGTATGAATACCTGTACAGCCTTCCATTGCTATGATCTCTGTATGAATACATGTACAGCCTTCCATTGCTATGATCCCTGTATGAATACATGTACAACCTTACATTGCTATGATCCCTGTATGGGTACATGTACAACCTTCCATTGCTATGACACTGTATGGATATATGTACAACCTTCCATTGCTATAATCCCTTTATGGATACAGATGTAGGGAAGACCTCATTTTGTCACACCATTTTTGACAATATACCAAAGAAAATGGAACTTCCATAGTTGAATTAAGGGAATAAGTAAAACTCTGTCCCAAAGCTTGATGTTGGTCTTCTTTGGGACATATAAACATTTCCAACTAGTATACTGAGGAACAATAACTGAATGGTAGAGCATCCGTCTTTCATGAAAGATGGTTCCACATTCAGATTCTGGTTGTGAGATCATTTAATGCTCAGAAAAAATAAACATTTTATATTTTTTTTTCTTCTAAATGTTTATAAGTATGTGATATTTTGTCCATAGCATCAGTGAGAATTTTTTTTAAACATTCAGCCTGCCAATCCAACCCCATCACTCAAACACTGTTCATGCTAAAAGAACATAATTGTTTGGGATATAAAATATGTGGTAGATGAGACATATAAATACCCATTTTACTTATAATTACTCTTTTTAAATATACTTGGGTTTTAAAAAGTCTGCTTTAATCCTAAGCCCACATCCTTAAACACACACACATGCACACACACATTTGTGTTATGCCTGGTTGGACAATTCATACAAAATCTTGTTCACAAGAAAATGTGTCAAGTTGTTTAATGCATATATTTACTATAATGCTTTCTGTTTTACTGGAAATTAAATTTTAAATACATTGATACAGTAAGCTATTTAAACTAAAACCAGTCTTTCCTGTTCATGAAAGGTGCGCTTTATGAATCAGCGCAACTGGGTGATGTTATTTTTTTTCTTCATAGTTTTAGAGAGTTCAAGTTGATTTTTCATGCAATTTTAGGATATTTGACACATTATTAATATTTTTGTGATTCTTTATATTTCTAAAGTCAAATTTAAGAGCAGTTGTCATTTCTTACCAGGGCAAGGGGTGTAAAGTACCTTGCACATTCAAACCCCATGAGCCCAAGGTAGTAGGAACAGAGTGAAATGACGACCTCTTGGTCATGAGTTTAACACCTTAGCCAATTTGCTACTGTCGGTCTCTCACCATTAGTCACCTTTCACAACACACAAAATGAAGCACTGGGCCTATTCTCACAAAACCTGAACTCACATGGGTACACATTGTTACTGAAATATCATATTGCATGTGTGACTGCAGGAAAGTTTACAAAGAGGTACAATTATGCAAGTGAATAAAATTTAAGGCACACAGAAAGAACAAGGACATATGTCAGTTTCAATCCTTAAGAAACTGTTAGGCCATAAATATGTTTTGAATCATTAGCTTCCAAAATATCAGAGACCAGGCTTTTCTCTTTCCAGGACTAGACAAGCACAGAAATGATCAAGCCTATTCCATTCTGTCCTTTATGGAAGTGCAGAAAACATTGTCAACACTATAATGGATTCTTTAACTCTTCTAAATGGTGTTAAATTAAATAATATTTTGGAAAGTGGAACAAAAGGCAGCAATCAAACATGTATATAATAGGTCCTCTGCATTATATGCAAAAAATTTTGAGAAATTTTCTCCATGGACAAAATATGTGTTGAACTTTGTAACTGAATCCATTTTTATGTGAAATCCTTATGGCAACATCTATTCCATCAGCCAAGGTTGACACACTGATTTCTCTCACTGATCCGTTGCCAAATTAGGATTAATTTATTCATTTATTCTGATCAGTAGATTTTCAGAACTGACATTAGTCCAGAAAGTAATTTCTGTAACCCTGAAAGAGGAAGATGCTAATGAAAAGGTTGGACCCACTCATTGTAGATTAGTTCTTTTCTGTTTTGTTCCTGCCCCATTTGACTGTTGTGATATTTTGGTCCAATTTTATTTTTCTCCCCACCACATTTGGCTGTAGAGAACATCTTGTCCCTCTTTTATTTTCCTCCCATCCCCATTTGACTGTTGAGAACATTTGGTCGATTTCTGTTTTCCTTCCCACCCAATTTGACTGTTGAGAATGTTGGGTCCATTCCTACCCACCCCATTGTCTATTGAGAACATTTTGTCCTTTCTTATTTTCCTCTTCCCTCCATTTGACTGCTAAGAACCTTTGGTCCTTTTTTATTTTCCTCCCCACGCCATTTGACTTGAGAACATTTGGTCCAATTTTATTTTCCTCCCCACCATACTTCATTATTTAGAAAATTTGGTCTTTTTTAACTTCATCCCAATGTATTTCATTATTGAGGAAATTTGTATGCATAAGATTTATCTGAGTTTTAGTATCAACAATAGCCTGGGTTTTGTATACTGGGTTCCTATTAACACTCATTGTTATACCCCCTTATCTGATGGAAAATGGGTATATCCATTAGTTTCCTTTTTGGTCCATGCATCCTTCTGTCCATCACAAATATTATAGGAATATTTAAAGTTGACTTCTTGCAAGAATTCTAGATCAGTACAATAGCTTTGCTGCTAATTTGTTATACCTTAAATGCAAATGTAACATTGTTTCCATGCGCCAAAAATTAAGTTCATTTCATCCAAATTTAAACAAAACAAACATGAAAACTTTGGCTTTTCCTTCTTTAATATTCTGCACTTAAAGAGGGTTAACACTCAAATTAATATGTCAGTCAGTGTCAATAACAGTTACTTGGACTTAATGGAGTTTTATTTGAATACTACAATCATTACATTTGCTTCTTAGGATATTTACCTTATCATTGAATCACTGGCCGAGTGGTCAAAGTGATCAATGTAACCGATCACTGCCATCTCACCTCTGCATTAGTTTGAATCTCGGGCTCAGACAATGTGGGTATGTGAGAAAGAATGGAATTTTTGTAATTATGGATATGATCCCTTATAATGAAAATTATTTTGAAATAAACTGACAAGAAAAATTTGTACTATTCATTTCCAACTTGGAATTATTTTCAGTAATATTAACAACTTTGAAAAACTCAAGCTAAGCATTAGTAGTATGTCAGGTGTATCTGTACTATGACTATTAGTTCAGAATAAAATGTTGAGAATTTTTAATAGCAAACGATAAGAGTTCATCATGGATTAATCTTGATTTCTTTTTATAGATTACAGTCCCTGAGGCATATGAAAGTGGACTGGACAACAGAGTGGCATTGTAGTTGAAAAAAAAGGTAAATATGCAGGGGAAAAATTCTTTAAATATGATTGGCATACAGTATTGTATTTGGAATGTCCACTAATTTTCATTCCATTTTGCCATTTTTTTAATTTTTTTTTCATGTTCCTATTATACTAACTTCATACCACAGTACATGCATACAGGCAGTGCTTCTTTGTTGATTACAGTAGATTTTATAAGAATATATGCATCAGTGATGCAACTGCAGGAGGACTCCTTGATATGGTCATGTCTCTCTGTTGGTCCAGTAGGGTGTTTTGAAGGCATCTTTATTTGTATTTCTAGATGACCTGATTAGATTTTCAGGTCATACGTTAGCATGTTTCATTTTTTAAAATACATTTTTAACTTGAAATTTTCTGCGAAAAACTTATTAGCACAAATGGTCCAAAATCAATGAGGGCTGTTCCAGTAAAACATACATGGGACCCAGAGAAGGCAAATTTAAAGTGGGATACTCACCCATTGATGGAATTTAGAATTTTTTATCATTTTAATATGAACTCTGTAAAGTCAAATTACCCTGATATATATATTTTTTAAAAACTGCCTTTCCTGGGTGCTTGTATGTTTAAATGGAACAGCCCTGAATTTAGTTAAACAAAATTCAGTAGCTTATATGTATATATATATATATATATATATATATATATATATATATATATAGATGACCTGATTGATGATAAAGCTTGAGAAAATAATCTATGTTGCACTAAATGTATGATATTAAATAATTAAACCTCCTTAGGTGGCCCAAGTGGTCTAGGGTGTTGGCCTTTACCATCACTGACAACTACCTCTGTCCTCATGTGTTTGAGTCAATGAAGCATATGATGCCAGAAATATTAACTTCTTTATATAATTGGATTTATTAAGAGTACAAAATGTCTTTATGCATTTCACTATATTCAGCATGCAGCCATTATCTATGATTTATGAAATATTTGGATACTGTCCCAATAAAGACCATGAAAAATAAACAAAGGTTATCATGAACAGCAGGCAAGTTCTATTGTTTATTCATGGGTACAATCATATGTGTACACCCATCCATCAATGATGTGCATTTTTCTGTAAGAATGGATATACAATTAGACTACAAATGTTAGAAAGGAATGACTTCACTGTTTATATTGTTTGTCTACTTTAGATTAGGCAATCATTCTAATGACAAGATGAAAGACTTCATCAAAAGCAATGTGAATGGAATTTATTTCTCTTTAATGCATGGTTGTAAAAGGTACAAAATGGGATCTGCCTCAAATTCAAATTAATTACATGTCAGCTTAAAAATGGTTAGAGCTTAATTGCCATATAAAAACTGTCATTAAGTTTGCATTAAAAGTAACTGTTACTTATAGTATATTTTTAAAATGGGATCTGCCTAAAATTCAAATTAATTACATGTCAACTTAAAAATGGTTAATGTTTAATTTCCATAATAAAACTAATTATATTTACATTAAAAGTAACTGCTACTTGCAGTATAATTTTTTTAAAACAGCTTTTCCCATTATGGGATTTAAATCTCAATATTCTTTGTGGCTACTGCCATACTGTTTGGGTCTCTGACACCATTAAATATGTTTAGTTTAAAATAAATATAATATAATTTTTAAACAGATTATCTGGACAATGAAGATATTTCACTGCAATGTATGTTTCATTTTTCACACAGCTGCTAGAAAAAGATAAACTACCCAAAAAGAAACTGAAACAAGAAAGATGAAAAAAATTAGAGGAGCACAAGCTACTCCAGATATGATACGAAAGGAAGAAAGAGGTAATATAGTTGGGGATTAAACTTTGGCTTCAGAATACTATATTAAATACTGTATGCATGTAACCTTATGTCACATGGGACATACTAAGTACTTATCATTTTTAGGTTATGGACGGACAGCTTTTTCCAAGGGGGTGAGGTGGGGCTAGGATTTTTATAGGGGCAAAATGCAACAATTGTTTACAGACTGCCAACACTCCCCCATAAGACTCTTAAGTGTAATACATTCCCATTTCATAATATATAAGCACTATGTATACAGCCACACTGCATAAACTGTATAAGAGAAAGTCACCAGTTATTTAGTACAATTTTGTGGCTTCCATGATTAGTATTTTAGTGTGTTTAAGAGCATGTGTGTGTGTGTGTGTGTGTGTGTGTGTGTGTGTGTGTGTGTGTCACTTTTTCCTTATTATTTATCATTCAGCAGAAATCCAAAAGAAGACTCTCTGCATTGGAAAAGAAAGAATCATGGAGTTCTGGAAAGAAGGCAAAAGAAAGGAAGGTGCCAAAGAACAGCTTCATGAGTTCAGATGAGGAAGGTGCAGATTATGGGCATCCTTCATGGGAATCCAATATATTTACTAAATTGAAGGATATATTGGACCAAGCATACATTGAAATATGTTCAACAAGATGCAAGAGGATGCTGTTAAAAAGAACCAGGAGCATCAAAAAGGTCAATGAAAGCTCCTGGTGTTCCAGAAGAATGAAAGTAAATAATAGCTGAACACATTCAAGGGGATGATGAAGACAGTGGAACAGAGGTCTGCTGAACATCGGGTAGGGGTGGATTTTCCGTCACAGAATTATGCTGTACATTAACCAGTGCATGAAGAAAATAAACTGAACTTGAACTGTATGCATCCATGATAACCCCTTGTGTATTTTCATCTCAGTGACTAATGTTAAGCTCAAAAATGTTTTGCTTGCTTTATTTTTGGATTTGCCTAAAAAAGTTATTTGTTATGATTTGCACCGTGTTTGAACATTGTATATATCTGTAATCCAATTTAATAATCATGACATGGGTAATTTTTTCACTTTAGGGTGCATGGGTATCTTTTTTCACTTTAAGATGCACTACCAGTTTGTGATATGAAACTGACCCCTGGACTTGTTGCTCACAGTAGGTGATGCATCATAATTTGTTTCTTTCTTCCTGTTTCTATTTATCCTCTTAAGCTTGTTAGCGTGATTGATGATTGATAAAGTGGCAACATTATTTTTTAATATATTATTAACAAAATTTAAAGTTTTGCTTTTTTTAAACTCTTACTTGTATTAATGACACCCTTGTTAGAATGATTATACATAAAAACACTAAATGCTGAAAAAATTAAACTTATTAGTCATTCATGTATGCATATGTACATAATGTGATCATGTGTGTTGTTATATATGTTGTCTAAAACACAGATAATTTGATTTCTCTGTATCAGAAGTGTCTTATATTAGTTATTGTATCTCCGTCTCAATATAATAATACTCATGTCCATCCATCCAACACAATGTCTATGTATATTAATACTCATTTCCATCCATCCAACACAGTCTGTGTATAGTAATACTAATTTCCATCCATCCAACACAATGTCTGTGTATAGTAATACTCATTTCCATCCATCCAACACAGTGTCTCTGTATAGTAATACTCATGTCCATCCATCCAACACAATGTCTGTGTATAGTAATACTCATATCCATCCATCCAACACAATGTCTGTGTATAGTAATACTCATGTCCATCCATCCAACAGAATGTCTGTGTATAGTAATACATGTACTCATGTCCATCCATCCAACAGAATGTCTATGTATAGTAATACTCATGTCCATCCATCCAACAGAATGTCTATGTATAGTAATAGTCATGTCCATCTGCCCAACACAATGTCTATGTATAATACTCATGTCCATCCATCCAACACAATGTCCATGTATAATAATACTCATGTCCATCCATCCAACACAATGTCTATGTATAGTAATACTCATGTCCATCCATCCAACACAATGTCTGTGTATAGTAATACTCATTTCCATCCATCCAACACAGTGTCTGTGTATAGTAATACTCATTTCCATCCATCCAAAAGAATGTCTGTGCATAGTAATACTCATTTCCATCCATCCAACACAATGTCTGTGTATAGTAATACTCATTTCCATCCATCCAACAGAATGTCTGTGCATAGTAATACTTATTTCCATCCATCCAACACAATGTCTGAGTATAGTAATACTCATGTTCATTCATCCAACACAATGTCTGTGTACAGTAATACTCATTTCCATCCATCCAACACAATGTCCATGTATAGTAATACTCATGTCCATCCATCCAATGCAATGTCCATGTATAGTAATACTCATGTCCATCCATCCAACACAATGTCCATGTATAGTAATACTCATGTCCATCCATCCAACACAATGTCCATGTATAGTAATACTCATTTCCATCCATCCAACACAATGTCTATGTATAGTAATACTCATGTCCATCCATCCAACACAATATCTATGTATAGTAATACTCATGTCCATCCATCAAACACAACGCCCTTGTATAGTAATACTCATTTCCATCCATCCAACACAATATCTGAGTATAGTAATACTCATGTTCATTCATCCAACACAATGTCTATGTACAGTAATACTCATTTCCATCCATCCAACACAATGTCTGTTTATAGTAATACTCATGTCTGTGTATAGTAATACTCATTTCCATCCATCCAACAGAATGTCTATGTATAGTAATACTCATTTCCATCCATCCAACACAATGTCTGTGCATAGTAATACTCATATCCATCCATCCAACACAATATCTGTTTATAGTAATACTCATTTCCATACATCCAACACAATATCTGTTTATAGTAATACACATTTCCAACCATCCAACACAATCTCATTAAATCAACTATTCCCATTTCCTATTTTTCATGGACTGCCATGAAAGTTGGTAAATATTATGGTCATAATTGGAAGACAAACATTTGAACAAATCACTTTACTCCCCATTGTTTTGGGAGGTCCTATGCCTTTTGTTATATTGCTGAATGTAGGACAAGACAACCTTTCATTGTGAATGCAAGTTGTCTTACCTTTTTATGGACTGTGGTTAAAGTTGGTTCATACTATATGATCATCATTCATAAATGCACGTATTGACAAATCTTGGACCTTCCTTAATTTATGGAAGAGTTATGGCCCTTCTTTATAGCTTGATGCAGTGTATGTAAGAATTTTTTTTAATGCAACTATTATTGCACTTTTTATTGGATTGCTGTAAAACTATGCATGTACAGTGATGATCATCAGATGATAGGACTATTTATTGTATTCACTATGCATGTACAATGTGATCATGAACTGATATGACTAATTATTGTGTTCACTATGCGTGTACAATGAAGATCATGAGAAGATGTGACTAATTATTGTCTTCACTATGTGTGTACAATGGTGATCATGAGAAAATAGGAATAATGATTGTGTTCACTATGTATGTACAATGGTGGTCATGGGAAGGTGTACCTAATGATTGTCATCACTATGTATGTACAATAGTGATCATGGGAAGATAGGACTAATGATTGTGTTCACTATGTATGTACAATAGTGATCATGGGAAGGTGTGACTAATGATTGTCTTCACTATGTATGTACAATAGTGATCATGGGAAGGTGTGACTAATGATTGTGTTCACTATGTATGTACAGTGGTGATCATGGGAAGGAGTGACTGATGATTGTCTTCATTATGGATGTACAATGGTAATCATGGGAGGGTGTGACTAATGATTGTCTTCACTATATATGTACAATAGTGATCATGGGAAGGTGTGACTAATGATTGTGTTCACTATGTATGTACAGTGGTGATCATGGGAAGTTGTGACTAATGATTGTCTTCACTATGCATGTACAATGGTGATCATGAAAAGATATGACTAATTATTGTCTTCACTATGTGTGTACAATGGTGATCATGAAAAGATATGACTAAGTATTGTCTTCACTGTGTGTACAATGATGATCATGAGAAGATGTGACTAATTATTGTATTCACTATGTATGCACAGTGGTGATCATGGGAAGGTGTGACTAATGATTGTCTTCACTATGCATGTACAATAGTGATCATGAACAGATATGACTAATTATTGTTTTCACTATGTGTGTACAATGGTGAGAGAAGATAGGAATAATGATTGTGTTCACTATGTATGTACAATGGTGGTCATGGGAAGGTGTAACTAATGATTGTCGTCACTATGTATATACAATAGTGATTATGGGAAGATAGGACTAATGATTGTGTTCACTATGTATATACAATGGTGATCATGGGAAGGTGTGACTAATGATTGTCTTCATTATGGATGTACAATGGTAATCATGGGAAGGTGTGACTAATGATTGTCTTCACTATGTATGTACAATGGTGATTGTCAGAAAATATAACTAATTATTGTATTCTCACAATTTTCACAAGAGTTGTCCTCTGTTTTGGCAATAAACATTTCCATCTACTACATTTGCACATATATTACACAATGTGAGTATACTGCAATACACAGTTTCATCAACTACATTCACACATATATTACACAATGCTAGTATATTGCAATAAACATTTCCATCAACTACATTCACACATATATTACACAATGCTAGTATATTGCAATAAACATTTCCATCAACTACATCCACACATATATTACACAATGCTGGTATATTGCAATAAACATTTCCATCAACTACATTCACACATACAATGCTAGTATATTGTAGGTACTAATTAGAGATATTCCTTTCTGATGATGGTGTGTAAATCTTAATTTGCAATAAATGTGGTTAGTGCATCTGCCTTTGTTGGGGTAGGTCACAGGTTTGAAGCTAGTTTTGTCATACCAATTACATAAAAATGATACTAGCAGCTGCCTCACTTGGCACTTATTATAGGTTAATGTTAAGACTGGTCACACTTGTGTCAGGATAATATGACTGGGTTTGACATAGTGTCACATGTTTGTGACACAATGCCCCAGCACTAGACATCACAATAAACTATCACACCGCAGACATTGAAGGGATATTACTGAAATTTTTGAAGCTACATTAAAGATATAAAAAAGACATAAAATGCACACACACACACACACACACACACACACACAATAAAAGGACAGCTAATTTCTGTTGGAATATAACTTCTTTACACTGAAAAATGCCCCTTGAACATTCTTGGAAGCCCTAGTTGAAACAGCAAGTAAAGCTGTCTGACTACTATATATATACTGTTGATTGCATTTCATGGGCAGTCTTATTCATTATTTTGTGTCCATGTTCATCTCTTATGATATGCTCTTAAAATATAGTGATAATGCAGTGCTTAGTGATTAGTACATTTGCAAAGTAGAATTAGGTCATTGTGATCTATATTTCATCCAGTGCTAACTTGGAAATGTATACACCTCATCATTGGTAAGGGTGTGCATGTAAAACATTTTGCCTTTTAATATGTTGTAGTTTCAGCTGTGTACTTGATACACGCATTTTTCTGACTAGTCAAGCTTTGTTGCCATTCTGTAGATTTACTTTATGTAATTGACATTAGATCCAAAGATGCATGATTAGTAATCTAGACAAAAAAATTACAATACCATTTGGCTTCAGTACTTTATTTTCTTTTCCATTGACTTGATATAAACCTGTTCTAGGTTAATACATTGATTAAATTCCATATGATATTCTAATGTAGGAAATAATACTCTGAGTTTATTTCTCAACCTGTTTCTGACAGTGAAACCTTGTTTCAAAAGGTCAAGTTCATATTCCCAACATGAAAGTTACCCAATATATAAGTATTGCCTGATACAGATCATATAATTTAAACATTAGTTTTCCACTTTTCGTACAAAAGTTGTAGGGATACATACATCACTGTTCACATTATCGCCCAAAAGATTGTGAAACTGGTCAATATATGTTGTATTGTGAAAGAAACATTTTCTACCTACTGTGATTATTCTCCATGTTGTAATATCCCGTTACATTGTGGCCAAACCAAAGAAGTAATTACAATATTTTTTTTTATAACGGAGGTAAGTCTACAAATCTATTGTGAATTTTATCATTGTTGTGATATCCATTGGGGTTGATCTATAGTTGTTATGTACTTCTGAGAGAGTGACAGTTGCAAGGTGAAGTTCTGTGCATTTGCAGCATGCACAGTGGTGAGAATGTTGATGCACCTCTGTTACTTGTATGTAATGTGTGTGAAATTTCTCTGGAAATTGTGCCTATTGAAAATTTAGATGAATTATGCACACATCTAACCAAGATGGATACTCCCATGTGCTTGAAAAATCAGCCTGAATTAGTCTAAAGTACAGTACCATTGTCAGTTATTAAAATAGGGAATTAATCTAAAGTACAGTACCATTGTCAGTTATAAACATAGAGAATTGGTCTCAAGTACAGTACCATTGTTAGTTATTAAAATAGGGAATTAATCTCAAGTACAGTACCATTGTTAGTTATTAAAATAGTGAATTAGTCTCAAGTACAGTACCATTGTCAGCTATTAAAATAGGGAATTAGTCTAAAGTACAGTACCATTGTTAGTTATCAAAATAGGGAATTAGTCTAAAGTACAGCACCATTGTCAGTTATTAAAATAGGGAATTAGTCTAAAGTACAGCACCATTGTTAGTTATTAAAATAGGGAATTAGTCTCAAGTACAGTACCATTGTCAGCTATTAAAATAGGGAATTAGTCTAAAGTACAGCACCATTGTCAGTTATTCAAATAGGGAATTAGTCTGAAGTGCAGTACCATTGTCAGTTATTAAAATAGGGAAAATTAATATTTCCAGATCAGACAAAACCAACTTCTGAAAGTGCAATAAATGAATTACAAAATATATAAAAAGTATAGAAGATAAGTTGTCATCACTTTTATTTACAATGTACATCTTTAGTCCAGGAACTATAAATGACTAAGTAGAGCTTGCAGTTTTGTTCTTTTTTTTTTTCTTTTTTTTATAAGTGCACATCTGAATTAAGGCAAAGCTGTATACTCTATAATCTAATTACACCCATCAATCATGCAAACAATAAAGGCAATTCGAAGTTCTTTAATGATACATAAGGTCTTTTTGAAATAGCCAAGATAATCAGTGAAGAAAACCTGGGAATTGTTTTCCTTTAAGAATCTAACCCTGTTCAAAATAAGAGACTGTACAGTACCACCATTTAGATATTGCCCAAACCAGAGCAGTCATTATAGTATTGTATTGTAGGGGAGGTAACTCTCTGCTATGAATATTCTCCAGGTTATGATGTCTTTACATCTTGACCAAGCCAGAGTAGTCATTATAGTATTATGCTGTAGGGGAGGGAACTGTCTACTATGAATATTCTCCATGTTATGATATCTACTTACATTTTGACCAAGCCAGAGGAGTTATTATAGTATTGCGTTCAAGGGGAGATAAGTCAACAAACACACATAGCTGCATAAAATGATCATATTCACCATTATTTACAAATGTAAAATCCAGAAACTTATGAAACATATATGATGATGTGAACATGTAATCTCTCAAACTTGAACAACCTTTACTGTCAAACAATGTCTACATTCCATATTCTTCCCCATTAAATCTATTACTGTTAAAATATGTCTACATTCTGTATTCTTCTCCATTAATTCCTTTTACAAAATTATTGTTGACTTAGTCTATCTTTAAATAGTCTAGAGTTATCTACATATTTCTTTGTAAATAGATGTATCTCAATTATAGGAACATGTACCATTTATTAGACCTATTCCATAGTTAGACCACTTGGCCTCATTTATAAGACCTAGTCTATATTTAGACATCTTGGCCACATTTATAAGACCTATTCTATATTTAGATATCTTGGCCACATTTATAAGACATATTCTATATTTAGACATCTTGGCCACATTTACAAGACATATTCCACATTTAGACATCTTGGCCATATTTATAAGACCTATTCTATATTTAGACATCTTGGCCACATTTATAAGACCTATTCTATATTTAGACATCTAGGCCTCATTTATAAGACCTATTCTATATTTAGACCACTTGGCCACATTTATAAGACCTATTCCATATTTAGACCACTTGGCCTCATTTATAAGACCTATTCTATATTTAGACCACTTGGCCTCATTTATAAGACCTATTCTATATTTAGACATCTTGGCCTCATTTATAAGACCTAGTCTATATTTAGACATCTTGCCATAATCAAACAAACAGCCCCTAAATTGTGTGGCAGTCTTTCTTCCAATAACATTAAATCATCATTTTCATTATGAGGATATAATGGAGATATGTAATGAAAAAGTTAAAGAATAACCTTGTCTGTGAATAAAAAAGACTTATCAAACAGTATTCATATTACATCATAACACATTATATGATTTACATCGTCAAAAGTATACATATTACATCATCAAAAAGTATACATTTTACATCATCAAAAGTATACATATTACATCATCAAACAGTATACATATTACACCATCAAACAATATACATATTACATCATCAAACAGTATACATATTACATCATCAAACAGTATACATATTACATCATCAAAAAGAATACATATTACATCATCAAACAGCATACATATTACATCATCAAAAAGAATACATATTACATCATCAAACAGTATACATATTACATCATCAAACAGTATACATATTACATCATCAAAAAGAATACATATTACATCATCAAACAGTATACATATTACATCATCAAACAGTATACATATTACATCATCAAAAAATATACATATTACATCATCAAAAAGTACACATATTACATCATCAAAAGAATACATATTACATCATCAAAAAGAATACATATTACATCATTAAACAGTACACATTTTACATAATCAAACAGTACACAATACATAATGAAACAGTATACATAGTGCATCATCAAACATTATAGATGATACATCATGAAACAGTATACATGATATATTGTCAAACATAATATTACACCATCAAACAGTATACATCAACAGTATATATATCAGTATACATCAACAGTATATATAATACATCATTAGTCAGTATACCTGATACATCATCAAACAATATACATCATATATCATCAAAAAGTATACATGATACAGCATCAAACAATATACATATTATGTCATCAAACATTATACACAATATATCATCAAACATTATAAATAGTACATCATCATACAGTACATATTACATCGTCAAACATTATACATGATACATCATCAAACAGTGTACATATTATTTCATCAAAAAGTATATATATTACATCATTAATCAGTATACATGATATCATCAAGCAGTATATATTACATCATCAAACAGTATTCATATTACATCATCAAACAGTATACATATTACATCATCAAACAGTACATGTATTGCATCATCAAAAAGAAGACATATCAACAATAATACTACACCATCAAATAGTGTATATATTACATCATCAAACAGTATAAATAACACATCATCAAACAGTATGCATATTATATCATCAATAATAGGAAACTTGGACATAATATATATATTCATTTCTAATATTAATATATATGCATATTCCACTGGAGGTCCTTTCAGTTTCAGGTTTTGTTCTACAAGAGAGATGCCCATTCAGTTTCAGGTTTGGTTCCACAGCCAGAGTCATATGTACAGTTTAGACTTAGATATAGTGGTAAGTACCTGTTTTTCGTTTTGCTCCACATCCAACCAGATCTGACATTCTTTTATTGAATTCTCTTGGAGTGTTTTTTTATATACATTGATACTGTACATGTATTTTTATCAGAGTTGCTTTCAGTTGACTTCATAAAATACAAAGATTTGAACTTTGTATAGTTTTTGTCATGCCTGCATGAGCAGGCAAGTCATAGTGACTGCTGCACTGACATGCTGGGTAAAATTTTAGCAAATAGGTCTTGTGTGTAATCCCCCAAAACTATATGAATCAACATCATAGATTCCAACATTTTTCCCTTAGGTGACCAATAAAAAGGGTCTTTTGTAAAAGTAACAATAAATATAATCAAAGTAATAAAGACCTAAAGAGGACAAACCCAGCACTTGTAAAAGTAACAATAAATATAATCAAAGTAATAAAGACCTAAAGAGGACAAACCCAGCACTTGTAAAAGTAACAATAAATATAATCAAAGTAATAAAGACCTAAAGAGGACAAACCCAGCACTTGTAAAAGTAACAGTAAATATAATCAAAAGTAATAAAGACCTAAAGAGGACAAACCCAGCACTTGTAAAAGTAACAATAAATATAATCAAAGTAATAAAGACCTAAAGAGGACAAACCCAGCACTTGTAAAAGTAACAATAAATATAATCAAAGTAATAAAGACCTAAAGAGGACAAACCCAGCACTTGTAAAAGTAACAATAAATATAATCAAAAGTAATAAAGACCTAAAGAGGACAAACCCAGTACTGCAATATTAGTTAGCTTATGTACACTGGACACATTATTTCCTCAAAATATGCAATTATGATTTAAAGTTTAAAGATTTTTTTCACTCCTTACAGGAAATCATTTCACTCATTATACTAGTTTATTTCATTCCTTATAGGAGTTTATTTCATTCCATGTACTAATTTATTTCACTCCTTATGCTAGTTTATTTCATTCCATGCACTAGTTCATTTTGCTCAGTATAGGAGTTTATTTCACTGCTTATATTGGTTTATTTCACTCCTTTTTACTAGATTATTGTGCTGGAAGTTGACCAATGAATTTTCACATATTTACAGAAAGTAAATTTGTGTAAACATTCTGCTTGGTGCAGTTTTGCTTCAAAAGCTGAGGTATAATCTACATTGGGGCATTGGACCGGTACACAGAGGTACAATCTACAGTGGGGCGTTAGAACAGTACACTCATGTACAATCTACTTTGGGTCATTAGACCAGCACACTGAGGTACAATTTAAAGTGGGTCACTTGACCACTACACTGAAGTACAATCTACTGCAGGTCTCTAGACCAGTACACTAAGATTTCTACAGTGGGTCACTAGACCAGTACACTAAAATATGTAGTCATGTTGCCATTCTTACATTGGTGATAATAGTTTCATGCTGTTAAAAATATGCACACAATGTTTAACCTAGGCTGAGTAATTTCTCTTTTACACTCCCTTTGTCACAAACTTGAACCCAAGAACTTTTATATTTTTCAGAACCCAGTTTCATGGTATTTTGCTGTAAAATTGTGCACCTGTATGTGTATTCATGTTGGAAGAGTAGAATGTGATGGCAGAAATTGATTAAGAACTCTAATTAATATAAGTCGGCACTGATCAACTTGACTCACTCTCAGTATTGCAATTCATGTTGTAGTCAGCAATTCTTTTCTTTTCTTTCAGTGGTTTTGAGACTTGGTAGAACTTTTACATGCATAGTAAAAATGCATGTAACTGTATGCAGAGTTCCTTCCATTTTGTGACAGTTCATACTTTTGGAAAATTGTAAGTTTTTCATTACAGCCTGTACCAAACTGATTACTTTCCATCAACTGCTGCAGTTTTTATTTGTAACTGGCATAGCAAAGGTTATTTTTGTTTCAAGTGGAAAATGGTTCCGCACTAAATTTTATGTTCATATTTCTTAAAGTATGGCTGATATAGATGCCAGTTACAAAGTCTCTGGTCTCCTGCATGGCAGGCATTAATTCCTGTTTTCCAGGTGAAATACATTAAGAGTTTGCCAGCTTTTGACATTGCTGAACTGTGTCTTTTACCTCTAATGTTTACACATTTTCAATATTTCACAAACTGTACAGTCAAATTTTAAAGATGGATTCTCGATGGCTCCCATGGCAGTCATTTAATTTTCATGACAACTAGATATAAACATTTAGGCTTTTCAGGCAATAAAACAAAGTGAATTCATGGCATGGCCTTGCATCTCTGACTATTAGCAATAGTGTGTGATCACACTGATGCCATATTTCTGATCTAATTTGGATCCAACTTTGAGCTAATATCGTCATTATCATGGATAAGATCAATAATAAATGGGATCTGTAAATATTAACTAGATGAACATCCATTTGATTGAAATTGATATCTTTTTGGATTCAATGTCTCTGATTTGATTTTGATTAACCTTGGAAAATAAGGAACTCTAAGGAGTTTCATAATTTGGAACCTCCACACATTTATGTGACTTTGCATGTCTGTGATCTAATGATCATGGAGACCACATTGCTAATCTAATTCTGATAAGGTTAGAAAAGAAGTTTGTATCATCATTATTGCAGATGAGGTAAATAATGAATGGTGTCCATACTCATTTAGTGAGCAATCTTGATTGGTCAATCTGATTTTCATCAGACTTACAATATATGCTTATTATTCTGTCATGCATATTACTGTCTAAAGTGATTGGTCAAATGATGGGCATACATTCCTTATTTAGCCTTGGTAGAGTCAAGAAACTCAGAGGGAATATGTCTATGAGTTCTACATTATGTCATTGAGGGTCAACTGATGGGCATAAATTCCTTTTTAGCCTTGGTTAAATATAGAGTCAAGAAGCTCAGAAGGAATATGTCTATGAGTGCTACATTATGTCCATGAAGGTAGGTCAGTATATACATTAGTTTGTGCATTGGTGTTTTAAATTTATTTTTATAGTATATTCATGAAAATTGATGGAATGTGTATCTGAAGGTTTACATCACAAGTACTTTATGCCTCATTGCCTTTGGATGACTTTCAAATACTTCTAATGGCAGGGTAATGAACACTTCTAATGGCAGGGTAATGGACACTTCTAATGGCAGGGTAATGCACACTTTAATTATGGGTAAAAAACACTTCTAATGGCAGGGTTACAAACACTTCTAATGGTAGGGCAATGAATATTTTTAATGGTGGGGTAATGAACACTTCTAAAGGTGGGGTAATGAACACTTTTAATGGTGGAGTAAAGAACACTTAATGGTGGAGTAAAGAACACTTAATGGTGGGGTAATGCACACTTCTAATGGTAGGGCAATGAACACTTTTAATGGTGGGGTAATGAACACTTCTAATAGTCGGGTAATGAACACTTCTAATGGCAGGGTAATGAACACTTCTAATGGTAGGGTAATGAACACTCTAATCGTAGGGTAACTAACACTTCTAATGGCAGGGTAATGCACACTTCTAATGGTGGGACAATGAACACTTTTAATGGTAGGGTAATTAACACTTCTAATGGTATTGTAATGAACACTTTTAATGGTAGGGTAATGAATTTGCTGAGGCAATGATGCATCATAGAGCTTTATATCGTCTCACACACCATGGCCTTTACACACATGATATCTGCAAAGTGTTACATCATCTCGCACACCATGGCCAGTACACACATAATATATATTACATCATCTCACACATCATGACCTTATATGTTGGAAATTGCCATCTACTCAGCTGAAGCACCATATATAATAATAATAATAATAATAATAATAATAATAATGATAATAATATGTCAAAACAAGTATCATACAAATTGTGTTAATGTTTCAAAATACAAAAAATACATTTTGTTCATAAATGTTTTGTAACCCAATGGTACTATGTCCTAAAGTTCATAATAAATCTAGCAAAGACATATTTCATCAGAACAAATCAAAACAATGCAACTGGTTGACAATATTTTGGACTCGGCTGAAAAAGTAGGTTGTACTTTACGATAAAATTTGTAAACATGTTGTGTGGCCTTTTGGCCTTAGCATGTTCTGGAAGCAAACTTATGACACACATCCTGGTTATCTTATTGTGTATTTGGTTTTTATGTATGGTTCTGAAACAAAATGAATTGTTCTTTTTTTAATATCAGTCTAGTGAAACCACTGTAGCTTTCTTCACAAATAACTTGAGAGGAATAATTATTTAACTCATTTATTGAAATTACTAAAGTGCTCATTGACTGGATTAACAATATTTCCAGATTATTGTAAATTCATTCAAAGATATTCTGGATTATTTCAGTGTGATACATCAAGACTGTTACTATATCAACACATTCAAGGTTGGAGTTAATTTGTAACATTTGTATTTGGACTTAATGGAACAGTTATAATTATTTGGGATTTAATTCATGATACTCTAATTTTATCTTTAATTTTCATTGTATAACATGGACAATTAAATTATTTGTTGATTTTACAAAACTTTTTGGTTTTACATCTTTGTGCTAAGACCACAGAGTAGTAATATATTACTTTGGTTTCTTCAGTTTGTAACTGTTGCACAGGATTGAAAGTTATTTGGTTGCCTACCTTCTTGTAAATCTTCTTCAGGGTCCCTTATTATATGTGTGGTTTTCAGGGTCCCTTATTATATGTGTGGTTTTCAGGGTCCCTTATTATATGTGTGGTTTTCAGGGTCCCTTATTATATGTGTGGTTTTCAGGGTCCCTTATTATATGTGTGGTTTTCTACTTTATAGTCAAGGTTGAAGAGCAATGTATTATTGAGCATCATACATGCAGTATAGAGTGGTTGTCTCCATTGTAGTCAAGGTCCAAGATCAATGTATTATTCCTATTCATACATGTATTATAGTTTGGTTGTCTCTGTTGTAGTCAAGGTCCAAGATCAATGTACTATTCCTCATCATACATGTAGCATAGTGTAGTTGTCTCCCTTGTGGTCAAGGTCCATGATCAATGCATTATTCC